>CM040246.1:91505248-91812690 GCA_022545495.1 Chrysanthemum lavandulifolium
TATATATTTCACCCTCTCTAACATACTTTCTCCCTGAGTTAAATCACTAACCTTAGATCCAAGAGATCTATGTTTGTAGTTTTGTTTTTGTGTGATCTTTAAGTTCCTCTAAAGGGAAGATCACCACCTTTGAAGTCAAGCAAGCTCAAGTCCATGAGTTGCTAAGCTTCCTCATCATCAAGGCTATTGAAGTCCTCTTGTTGATGATCCATTTCTTTCTTCAAAGAAGCGTAGTGTTAAAGACATTAGTGAAAGATGTCTCAGTGTCAAGACGAAGATATTAGTGAAGGGTATCTATCGCTCATAGGATAAGCACTTGTGGTAGGTGCTTAGAAGTCAAGACAAGAAGCATTAGTGAAAGGTGCTTAGAAGTGAAGACACAAGACATTAATGAAAGGTGTCTTGTAGATCTAATCAAAGACATTAGTGAAAGGTGTCTTGTAGATCTAATCAAAGGCATTAATGAAAGGTGCCTTAGATGTACATTCGATATGGTGTGTTTCGATGTACTAGATAGACTAGCATTAGATCCAAGGATATTGATGTCCTTGATGATGTTGTAAAGGAGTAGATCTCCTTTGGGATTAGTCGTTGGTGTAGTGTGGTAGTAGTTCCTCCATTGCAATGGAACTAGGTACTTAGCCTAGTACCCAATAAAGGGTAGGCGACGCCAGAAGGTGTAGTTCACCTAAGGTGTGAAAGAACCTCGTGGTTAGCCTAGCAATCAGATAAAGGGTAGGCGACGTTGTGTTAGGTGTGGTTCGCCTTTGTGAAAGAACTCGGTATTTAGCTTTGTACCGAAAAAGATTAAGCGACGCTAGAAGGCTTCTCCGCCATAAGGAGATTGGTGTAGTGATTACAAACTCTCGAGTAGGTGACTCGGGAGTGGAGTAGGAAAGGAAGGTGTCCTTGTAGCCGAACCACTATAAATACTGCCATGTGGTTTTGTGCTTCTTACTCTTATCTCTTCATTATATATCTTTATATGCTTGTTTATCAACATCCAACATACACAACCAAATAGATTGACATAAGTCGATCTAAATAGTTTAAAAGGAAGTTTTAATTGGTAAAACTATTCAACCCCCTTCTAGTTTTCCATGTAAAGCACCGCTAGTATTATGAAAGTACCTAGTGCTATGGGCATCGCTAAATAGCGCTTCAACCGCTTAATGACCACGTTTAATTGGTCATGTAACCACTAACGGCTATAATGGGGATAATTATGAGGCGATTAATGGACCGATTAATTCTCATAATTCCATTTGACTAAGCTAAGAGTAATCTCCTATAAATAGGATATCTGATTATGCATGAAGTACATACAGAAAATGATTAACACTTCTAAGCAAAAGGGTTATTGAATTGTGCCTAATTCTATAACTACATTTGGTCTTATCCCAAGTAGATATTCGTGTAACCCAGGCATTAGGATCGAATAGTTTACTTTGGAAAGTGATAACACGATTCCAAGTGATATCCGGTAACCACCTAGTGGTATTGTTGCTGCCTTGATTATCTTACCCTGTTCTGGGACATTACGACCAACATAGTCCTAATATTAGTACTGGTAGGCTAGTTCCTACTGATAGTACTAAGTTAGTAGTGGTAGGCTAGTTCCTACTAGTAGTACTGGAATCAACTTGTAACAGGCATTGACCTATTCAAGTGGCAGTTACAACTGCATAATGACCACGTTTAATTGGTAATGTAACCAATATTCCTATCATTATGGAGGCTAATTATGTGGTGATTAATTGGCCGTTAATCACACATAAATTCCATTGACTGGGGTTGAGTAATCTCTACTATTAATAGAGATCGTCACTCAATGCATGAGATACACAAATAGAAAACGTTAAACACTTCTAAGCAAAAGGGTTATTGAATTGTGCTTAATTCAATAACATACATTTGGTCTTATCCCAAGTAGATATTCGTGATACCCAGGCAGTATGGTCGAATAATTTACTTTGGAAAGTGATAACACGATTCCAAGTGATATCTAGTAACCTGTTTTGGTATTGTTTCTGTTGTTGATTATCTTACCCTGCTGCTGGGCGAATAACCACCAACAATCAAAGTAAACTATTTTTGTGATAATCAATATCGTCACGCAATGAACACATGGCTTCAAACTTTGCAAAGCTAGACAAGTTTGAAGGGTGGACTTTAGGAGATGGCGTAAGAAGATGCATTTCTTCGTTGTCAAGCATGAGTGTGGTCTATGTTCCACCACACCTATTCCTCGATGATGGGGATGATGCTACTGTGGAACAAATAAGGAGGGGCCAAATGGGAGAATGATGACTACATTTGCAGAGGCTTAATTCTCAATGGTATGTCCGATTCACTCTTTGACATTTATTAGAATTTTGAATCTTCCAAAGAACTATAGGATTCCTCGATGCCAAATATATGGTCGAGGATGCATCAAGTAAGAAGTTTGTAAGTAATTTCACAAATTACAAAATGACTGATTCAAGACCAGTTATGGAACAATACAATGAATTTCTTGGTATACTTGGAAGGTTTACATAGCACAATATGCACATGGATGAGGCTAATTTCAGTCTTTTGTGTCATTGATAAACTTCCCCCTTCTTGGAAAGATTTCAAGCATACCTTGAAACATAAGAAGGAGGAGTTAACTTTTGTTGAGTTGGGGCAATCATCTGCGCATTGAGGAATCTCTCAGGGTGCAGGATAATGACAAGACAAAGAGTAGCAATGCTACTAGTGCATCTGTTGTCAATATGGTGGAGCATAACAACTTCACCAGGTACAATGACAATAAAGGCAAACATAAACATCATAATAACACAAGGGCAAATCCTAACAAGAAGGAAACATCTACTTGTTGGAAATGCGCCAAACCGGTCACATTAAAAGAGATTGCAAAGGTCTTAAGGTTGGTGGTAAAGCCAATGGATCGGTACTAATGGTTCGTGGAGTGGTGGTTCTACCAACTCACCGAAAGGTCGAAATATGTTTAATAAGTCTTTCGTATTTATTATGTTAAATATGTATCCAATCTTATTATGTGCGGGATGATGATGTTGCGTGGTGGGTCGACTGAGCAACTGTTCGTGTGCAAAGATAGAAGTCGGTTCAAGACTTATAAGTCACCGAATGATGGTTCTATTCTTCACATGGGAAATGAGTCAACATTTTGGTGCATGGTCGTGGTTGTGTAGATCTTAAGTTTAGTTCTCGAAAGATTGTAACTTTGTTTAATGTTATTCATGTTCCTGATATAAGGAAGAACTTGGTTTCAAGTAGTGTTTTGAATAATCATGGATATAAACAAGTTATTGAATCTGATAAATTTTTCATGTCTAAGAGTGGTGTATTTATTGGTTTTGGATATTTGTGTAATCAAATGTTCAGGTTGAACATTGTTAATGTTTGTGTTAATTCAGCTTTTGTGACCACCAATGACCTGATTGACTCTACCCTATGGCATGCTAGACTTGGCCACGTACACTATAAAAGGATGCAAGATATGTCTAAGGATGGGTTAATCCCAAAGATTTGACATGGACACCGAAAAGTGTAAAACTTGCATGTTGACCAAAATAACTAAGAAACCTTTTCGTGGTGTTAAACGTGAAACTAAGCTCTTGAGCTAATACACGACTGACATGTGATTTGTATACCATTCCTCTTTGGGGAATAAGAAGTACTTTGTGACATTTATTGATGATGCTTCTAGGTTTTGTTATGTCTATCTCGCTACATACTAAGGATGAAACATTAGATAAATTCAAAGTATTTAAAATCAAGTTGAATTACAACTTGGGTCTTTGATCAAAAGATTAAGGACTGATAGGGAGGTGAGTACATGGATACTAAATATTTTCGCTTAGTTGGTATAATCCATGAAACGATCGCTCCCTATACTCCACAACAAAATGGTATTTCGAAAGGAAAAAGCAGGTACTCAAAGAAATGGTTAATTCCATGTTGTCCTATTCAGACTCGAGTCAGGGTTCCGTGGTGAAGCTATGTTAACAAATTGCTATTTATTAAATAGGTTCATAACAAAAGGAACAAGGTTACCCCTTATGTACTCTGGACTAAAATAAACTATCTCAGGGTTTGGGGTTGTAGGTAGGGGTGAAAATGAGCCGAGCCGAGCCTGAGCCTGCCAAAGCTCGAGCTCGGCTCGTTTATATATAAAGGGCTCGAGCTCGATCGTTTTGAGCCTAACATTTTGAGGTCGAGCTCGGCTCGTGAAATTTTCACAAGCTAGAGCTCGGCTCGTTAACACAAAGCTCGGCTCGTTAACACAAGGCTCGAGCTCGTTAACACGGTTATACGATAGAAAATATATATACGTATATTTTCTAGGGCTCGCCAGGCTCATGAGCCTAAACGAGCCTTTGTATAGAGCCCGGGCTCGAGCTCGATTATTAAATGAGCCCAAACTTAGGCTCGAGCTCGGGCTAGAGCTCGTTTAAGCTCGGCTCGTTCGAGCTTTTTACCGATCCGATCCCGAGCTTTTCACGAGCGGCTCGGCTCGTTTCCACCCCTAGTTGTAGGGCTGTTGTAAGACTCCCTGATCAAAAGCTGAAAACTTTGGGTGAAAGAGGAATTGATTGCATCTTTGTTGGATATGCTGAGCATTCCAAGGCTTTTAGGTTCTATGTGATTGAACCTAATGAATCTGTTTCAATTAACTCCATAATTGAATCTAGGGATGCAAACTTTGATGAGAATAGATTACTCATCACCCCTAGACCAAGTCGAGGATTCCTAATGGAACTCATGACATTGGTGTATCGAGGTCCCGATGAAGAATCATCGGTGGTCCCCGATGAGGTTGTGGTTCAACAACTCGAACCTATGCTCGAAGAGCAAAAGGGTCGTGAATCCAAAGTCATTTGGACTCGAGTTTCAATTATATTTAATTGAAGGAACAAGGGATGAGGTCTCGACCAATACTCCTATTGATTAATTGTTGAGGATGATCCTAAGACATTTGAAGAAGCAATGAAGTCCCGTGATATTGCTTTCCGGAAAGAAGCAATTAATGATGAGATGGATTCCATCACGGGCAACAACACTGGGTGTTGGTCGATCTACTACATGGTTGCAAACCTTTGGGTTGCAAATGGATTTTCAAAAGGAAAATGAAGGTAGATGGAACTATTGAAAAGTTAAAGGCTAGACTAGGCATTCGTGGATTTAAACAAAAGTCGAATAGACTATTTTGATACTTATGCTCCCTGGCTTGTATCAAGATTATAAGATCATTGATTGCTTTGGCATCAATTCACAACCGATTATTCATCGATGGATATGAAAACAATTTTCTTGAATGGTGAATTGGCCGAGGAGGTTTATATGAACCAACCCTGTGGCTTCATCATGCCCGGCAATGAAAACAAGGTGTCTGGTGATTAAGTCTCTTTATGGAATAAAGGTACACCTAAGCAATGACATCAAAATTTGATGAAGTGGTTTTGTCTAGTGGTTATATTCTTAACCAAGTTGACTGATACGTGTACAACGCGCGTTCGGGGTCAAAGGAAACTTCCTTTTCTTCGAGCAAGGTTTTCAACCACCTAGGCAGTAAACCTAATCGTTGTAGTGTAGTATTAGGGTAAGCCTCGAGATTGATATCGTTCTCTAGGGGAATAGGAATGCTAGTGAGAAATTACTACGCTAAGGTTGGGGTTGAAGAAGATTATTTTTTATTTTTTTTATAGTTTTTAGAAAATTGAAAGTACGATCTCGGGGTATTGGATTTGCGGGGTGGTAATTATGCCGATTACTCTACTATCTAATTATCTAAGCTAAGGGGTAGTCTATGTCTATTGATGTGTGCTCGTATGATGATTAAAAATGTGTCTACCTAGATACTATTACTCCCTAGTTATCTTTTATTGATGGTTGAATTGTCACGTCCTTATTCTTAACGTGTTGTGTCTTCTAAGGTCGTAGGGTATGCTTTTCTCCCTAACTCTTTGAGAATACCTTAAGGTTATTGCCTACAAAATCTCTATGATTCATAAACTAACTCTAAGGTTATCTTTGGATTTTAGCCTACCATTACTCTAGGTGATCATAAACTAAGGTTCATAAAGATTACTCAAGCATTAAAAACACAACGATGGCCTATTGCAATCCTAAGCCAATTACAATTAAGATAAGAGACAACCAATCAATAATTAATAACTAGGTTTCATGGATCTAGGCAAACACACAAGTAAATTAGCTTGACATGGTAAACATGCAAGCATACACACATACAATCAAGACATAATGAAATCAATGAAGTAAATAACTTATCTTGATGTAAAATAGGTATGAGAACCCTAAGATACCGCCCTAACCTGACAAAATTGCTTTTAGGTTTTTACTCTACAAATCTACCTCCTAAAAGTCCGAAAATCGAATTCTATATATAGAGTTACAACCGTGACGTCGCCACTTTAATTGTGACGCCGCGGATCGCCGCCATTGGGTTTCATCTTGGCCAAGTCAACTTTGGGAAGGCCACACCTTGTGTGACGCCGTCGCTTCAAGTTTTGACGCCGTCTCGAATGGATCTAGGCCGTCTCGAGGAAAAGGTCTTCGTGACGCCTATTCTTTAAAGCCCGATGCCGTTAGGTGTAAAATAGCAAATTCATTCCCGAGTCACAATTATAGGAACGGTGTCGCTTTAGTTTGGACGCCGGGTGCTCTTTCAAAGAACTGAGTGTCTTGATCTTGACTTTAGCCATTTTCTTCATATTTCACGCCTTTTCGTCCAAATAAGCATCATTCCAAAGATTTTGCCTTCAAGAGACCTAAAAGTGAAAAGGAACGAAATTAAGCAGTAATGAATATAAAAGTGGGCAATTAAGGGCTTAAATGACCCCTCAAAAGTGTACCTTTTAAATCCTTATCAAATATCCCTACACTTGGTATTTGCTTGTCCTCAAGCAAATGTGCTTTTGGCTAATCAATTTATAAGTTAGGGGGCATGAAGCATTGGTTTACAACAATTCATAACAAGTATAAGCCCCGCAAAAGTCATAACAAGCACGGAAATTACATACTAGCACCTCACAAGTGGTGTTTGGATACTCTCATCTCTCGGGTGTATATGAAATATATCAAATTAGAAATGGGAGATAAACACTCATTAACCGGTCATAGTACATAGATTACCATAGGCTTGAGACTAGATCAAACATCCACCGCTTTGGCGTAAGCACCTAGGAAAAACTATCTAAGAGGTCTTTTAAAGGGTTGTAACGTTATGCTTACGGTAGGGGAAAAAAGGGTTTGGTCGGATAGGCGATTTAGTGGTGGCAAGTCAAAAATATTTACGTTACAAGCATGAGAAGAATGGCGTTGCTAAGCCAAGACTCGACTCTCTAAACTCTAGATAACTTGAAACAAACAAACATAAATATAAAGATAGATGTAGGATGGTAGCCCGTATGTTTTTTTCATTTTTTTCATACACTTTTACTCTACCATCCTCTACGATAACATCAAAATATAAGGGATTTATAGGCACATCCCTACACTTGAGTTTTTATTATTCTAACACTAATTTGACCCGAATTGAAAAGATCAAAACACTTGGAGTACATTATTACGTAGATAAAGAGAATTTGAATTTAACGTTCTTTCCAGTCACTTCATGAAATTTAACTTTACCCATGAGTCCCAATCATCCCAAAATTTAATACAAAGGATATGACTCGACTTAGCAACTTATGAAAGTAACTAGATAATTGAACTAAGGTTTTAATATGATAACAATAATGCACTAAAAGTGAGTGCATACAAGGTAGGCTAAGGCGATTTGGGGTGTACATTTGGGGGTGGATTGTAAACAATGCTCTTCATTGATATTCCGGAAAACTGAAACATCATGAGAACCGCGAAAAAGATAGGCTCTGAGGGGTTAACTAGGGGTATCGTGTACTAAAGATGAGTACAACGCAAGGGTGTGGGGGAATTACTCAACCGATGTGGAATAAGTAATTATAATACGGGTATCAAACAAGGGTTATCCTAATGCCTCTTATCATTTAGTTACTCCTAACTACACAAGTGTAGTCTCACTAGCGATCTAGGGATGCATCACAAAACAAGTTCTAGAATCTATTATACTACCGGTACACTCTCGAAGCATTAAAGGTAAATGCTTTAATTCCTACAAATCTAGGGGCGAACCTCACATATTTGGGGTGGAATTTGAGTGGTAAAGGGTTTTGTGCTAGTCATATAACTTCCTATCCATGAGACGCTTTATTAAGACTAATGGCCCACTCCTACATGTCATGAAAATTTTAAATTTGGTGCTAAAATTACCCTAACCGATATTTCTCATAACTTATTACAAAAATGAAATAGGACAAGACAAATAGTCAAGGATAAGCATAGTTTCAAAGTTCCCATTTATTCTCCTCCTTCACTTAAACTGAGCATTGTCCCCAATGTTCCCCGAGAGTGTCAAAGTTATGATAATGGAAGATAATTAAAAGAGAAAGAAACTAATACTCCCCTGATTAGCTCGGTAGGATCCGTGTGAAGTAGTGGTTAAATTCTTCTCCAAGAAGAATGTATGCGTGAAAAGCTCCTTCGAATCTTATGTTTCTTCTTCTTGATAAATAAAACCTGCACACTTTAAGAAAATAGACGAAACCTTCGCGTAAAATCGGCGGTAAAACTATATATGACTCTACTATACTAGGATACAATGCTTGTGGAATGGATGTTTACAGGTTTTCTGGAAAATTAAGACCTGAAAATTCCAAAAATTTATAAGTACCACGAAAATGAGAAAAGTTAGATAAGTTGTTTCTGCTCCTCCCGACGTCGCCAGTTGCAACTCGACGCCGTCAAAGTTATCCGATGTAAACCGGTCTGCTTTTCTCAAAAAATTACATCTTTATAATCTGAAAAAATTCTAAAACATCCATTATGACTCGATACAAGCATTTGACTCAAACAAACACACATATATATCTTTTCAAGAATTGTAATTCTCATGTTCACGCTTTTTTAAAAGCGTGTGTAATCTTCCTACACTTATCCTTTTTGTAAAATACCTTTATATGTAATTAAGACGAGGTTAAAGACAAAATAAAGCATTTTCACAAATTCAAACATGAGAATAAACAATCAATGAAAAGATATATGACACAAAACAAGTAAACAATTAAGCATGGGTTGCCTCCCACTAAGCGCTTTTATTTATTTATGAGTCTTGTAGCTAGACTCAAGTCGTGCCCTACGCATTTATATAAGTAAGTTTATCCTCAAGAATGTCATAAGGATCAAACTTATCATTTAAGTTCCTAGTGGTACGCTTTAGTTCGGTATGCCTTTTCAAACTTTTCTCCATCGGGTCATAGATTGTCATCCTAATGTGCCATTCTCCATTTCCATCATTAGGTGGTCTATCCCAATTCCAATTATGCTTAGGCTTCTCACTTTCAACTTTCCACTTATTCATAACAAGATTGACGGGCAAACTTCCTAGGAACTCGGTCATCTTCCTAAACACGAAGGCATCCTCGAATGGGTTCACTTCCATTTCCATAGCCAATTATTTTTCATGGTAAGTTGAATTACTAACAAAGGCCTCTTCTAGATAGAAAGGTCGTTGAGGACCTATAAAATATTTATTAAAACAAGACCCATATCTAGATGTCGTTCTATCTAACATGAACTCATGGGGGATCTCTTCCTCCTTATAGTAGATATGCTTCTTCACATCGTAAATTGACCTAGCACTCACTTCTCCTACCACTATTTTAGACATCTTACAATCAATGATGGCACTAGTGGTAGCTAAGAATCCCCTTCCTACTAACAACGGGCATGTCGGGTCCTTATTCATGTCTAGCACATGGAAATCCGCCAAATGAGTCAATTCACCTACGTGCACTACCATGTCTTTTATTATCCCCACCGGATATGCGATACTACCATCCGCTAGACCTAAGATGGTTTCTGTTGGCTCTATCTTACCTAGGTTAAGGCTTCTATGGAGTGACAACGGAAGAAGATTGATGCTCGATCCTAAGTCGGCTAAAGTGTCGAAAGGTTTGGAGTTTCCAAGCCTACAAGGAAGAATGAATAGCCCGGGATCATCTAACTTCTTAGGTAACTTATTTTGCACGAATGCGGACCCACGTTTTCCTAGCTTTAGTTCTTGCTCATATTTTTCTTTTAAAGTATTGTAATAAGGTGCATGAGCCAAGACTTCAAGAACCGCTTGGTAGTTCCTTGTTCGATAAGGTTTTAAAGGTACCTTTTGAGGGGTCGCTTAAGCCCTTATTTGATCACTTTTGTATCTCATATTGTTTAATATCGCCTTTTCACTTTTAGGTCTCTTGAAGGCAAAATGTCGGAACGGTACTTATTTGGACGAAAAGGCGCGAATATACGAAGAAAATGGCCAAAGTCGAATCGAGACACTCAAAGTCATTGAAAACATAAAGTGACGGCACATCGCTTACCGCAACGCCGCCGGAGGATTTTGTGACGGACGTAAGCCAAAACTCCTATTTTCAAGTGACGACGCCAAGTTATAAAAGAGTAGGCCGTCGCAACTCGCACGGCCTAGATGCAATCCAGACGGCGCCGGTCAAGAGGACGGCGTCACAAGCATAAGGTGATGCCGTCGCAAGTCTAACGTGGCCAAGACGAAACCCTAACGACGGCGACTCGACGCGCCACAAAACATAAGTGGCGCCGCAGCATGTGTAATCTTATATATAGAATCCGAATTTTTCAAGATTAGTGTGTAGTCTTTTGGAGTAAAACCTAAACCGAACCAAGGTCGTTTTGTACAAGATTTTCGGTTCCAAACCCTATCTTACACCAAGATAAGTGTTTTACTTCATTAATACAATTATGTCTTTGATTATTTGTGTGTATGCTTGCATGTTCTCCATGTCCGCTAATTTACTTGTGTGTTTGCTTAGGAATATGAAACTTAATTATTGAATATTGATTGGTTGTCTCTTATCTTAGTTGATTAATGATCTAGTAATGCGATAGGTCATTCGTTGTGTACTTAATGCTTGATTAAATCTTTGTGAACCTTAGAATATGACTCCTTGAGTAGTTGTAAGCTAAACCATCCAAAGAGTGCCTTAGAGTAAGAGTTTATTATCCCTAGTGGGTTTTGTAGACGAGACCCTTTGGTAAGTTCAAAGAGTTAGGGAGAAATGCATACCCTACAACCTTAGACACACAACGCAACTAAGAATAAGGACGTGACAATTCAACCACCAATAAGAGATAATTAAGGAGTAGTAAAACCTAAGTAAACACATCTTTAAACTATCATACGAGCACACAATAATTAGACATAGACTACATACACCTTAGATTAGATAATTAGATAAGTAGAGTAATCGGTAGCAATACCTACCCCCCAAATCCGAACCCTGAGATTCGTACCTTTCCTTTTCTTAAAAATATAAAAAGATAAAAATAATCTTCCTCAACCCCAACCTTAGCGTAGTAACTTCTCACTAGCATTCCTATTCCCTAGAGAACGATATCAATACCCGTGGCTTACCCTAATACTACACTACAACGATTAGGTTCATCGCCTAGGGTGTTGAAAAACTTGCTCGACGAAAAGGAAGTTCCTTTGACCCCAACGACGCGTGTAGCGTTATCAAGTTTTTGCGCCACGCCGGAGAATAGAATAGCTAGTTAGTAGTCCACCTCGCTTAGGTTTCTTTACTTGATTCCTATCAAGTAAACTTTTTCTTATTTTTAGCTTTCTCTTAGTCTATCCCCTCTTCGTGACCTTTGTTCGTAATCCCATCACTTTTCATCATGAAAGGTGATAACCACCCACCATTCATCAACCCACCACCAATTGACCCGCCAAGAGCCCGCATTTGGTGAATACTCGAGACCAAGCTACTTAGGCTATAGGAACACCATTGAGCTTCCCGACCAAGCCCAAACTACGGCCTGCGATCCGACACCATCCGGTTGGTGCAAAACGGATGTGCATTCCATGGACTTCGTTCAAGATCCAAATCAAGATCTTAGGGATTTCTTAAAATTGTCGATTCCATCGACCTTGATGCTACTACTCGGGAGACCACGCTACCGTCTCTTCCAATTATCTCTACGGGACCGTGCTAGTAATTGGCTTCAGCGACTTCCCGCAGCTCCATCTCAAGTTGGGATGATCTTACCTCTCGCTTCCTTGCTCAAATTTTCCCATCGGGAGAACCACTAAGCTTAGGAATGACATCTTGATGTTTCAACAACGTCAGGTGAATCTCTACGAAGCATGGACTCGATTCAAGGACTTACTTCATAAAGTCCCTCATCACGGCATTGATCTTTGGCTCCAAGTCCAAATTTTTATGATCATGTCAACTTCCCCACCAAGCGATCCATTGACCAAGCGGCCTATGGAAAACTTAGTGATCTCACCGCTGAAGAATCATGGGGTATAATAGAGGACCTTGCCTCTATGACAACGAAAGTTGGGATGACCCCGTGAGTGCCCAAAACCGTTAAGGCAATCTCCTTGCTTCCCATTGACTCACAACCTTCCGGATCGTAGGATGATCGAACTTAAAGATCAAGTAAAATTCTAATGAGTTCCTACGAAAATCCTAAGTCTTCACACCATGTGAACAAAGTTTCTTCCTCGTGTGAGCCGCTTTGTGATCCTCATAACACGCAAGACTAGCACCCGATCCCCGAACATGCCTCCGCTGACTACGCATCCTCGTAGACAATGGAACGGAGGAAGATTCCCTACAATACCTGGACCTAGGAATTTCAATGAAACCCGAGAGGCATGGAAAGGCAAGCCCGACTTCTACCGGGACAAACCAAAGAATTCACTTCCAATGATTTTTCATGGCCCCCACCTAACGGTCCTAACCAACAAAACATCGAAGGATGTTGCAAACCTAGTTGCATCCCAAGAATCCCAAATAGCTAAGCTCTCGGACCGCTTTAACCAACAACAAGCCAAAATGGATAGGAAGATAGACAACCTTTGAAAGCCATAACCAATAGTGATAGGAAGGTTAGTGCTATCTCAACTCCCGAGCCTTCCGGTGTTGAGATTAAGGACCCAAGTAAGCTAGCTAAGCACGCTCAATTCACAATACCATCGCCTTAGTGAAACCTAATGGAACAAATGACGAAGAAGACCATACACTTGAGAATAATGAAACAACCGAGGAAGTAGATGAAGTAGGCAATGACTATTTCAATAAGTTTCCTACGGAAGAAGAACTATCTCGCCACCCTCACTTAGTGCGTGACCTCCGTCACATGTATGTTAGGAAAAGCCCTAGAATCAAGTTTGGGAACCCTTGGAATCTTAACATACCATGTTTCATAGGACACCTTTTGTGGCAAAGGCCTACATTGATCGCAAATCCCCAATCAACATAATGACTAGCACCTACTACAATTGGGTAATGGAGAAGCCTATTCCAACTAGGCAAGACCCGATAATCCTAGGGTTAAGTGCAATTTTCTTGGTAGAGTTAAGGGATTGCCCGCTTATGTAGGTAGTTTCACGCTTCCTACGGACTTCATAATTGTGGATGATATTAGCACGGCCATAGACCCTAGCTTGTCCCACGTTATTCTAGGAAAACCTTTCATAGAAAGCACCGAATGACCTATGATCCCTCGTTAGAGTAGTGCGATTCAATGATGAGACCGATGACATAGCTTACCAAATGCCGCTTAAGATTGAGAATTTTCATCACTCTCTAATGATGAAAAGGAACTTAAACTGTCGGTCTATTATAGGAATGATGAGGATAGGGACAAAGGAGTAGATTATGTTATGGCTAAGATTTTCGGATTCTATAAGGATTGCTTGAACTTAGGACCAAAATATAGGACCAAGTGGGAGAGGATGAACTTTAGAGAAGTGCATCATAGGCACTTCTACAACATGGAATCCCCATAGAGACCGCCATGAGGAAGGAGATGGCGGTAATGAAGTCACGTGAGTACCCACTACGAGTCTAGCTACAAGACTCTTAAATAAAGAAAAGCGCTTGTGGGAGGCAACCCATGCTTAATTGTTTGCTTGTTAGTGTCATATGTCTTTTATTGATTGTTTATTTTCATGTTTAAGTTTGTAAAAACGCTTTATTTTGTTTTTAACCTCGTCTTAATTGCATATAATGGTATTTTACATAAGGAATAAGTGTAGGGAGGATTACACATGTTTTCAAAAGAAACGTAAACATGAGAATAACAATTAACTAAAAGATATATATGTGTGTTTGTTCGAGTCAAATGCTTGTATCGAGTCATAATGGATGTTTTGCGTAAATTTTCCGATTCTAAAGATGTAAATTTTCCGTAATTTTTCCAAAAAATCGCAGACCGCTTTTTGTCGGGATAACTCGACGTCCAGATCGCAACTGACGACGCCGAAGGAGTAAAACAATGATTACTTTTTCTCGCTTTTCGAGCTACTTATAAATTTTTGAATTTTCTGTGTCTTAATTTTTCGTAAATTTCGTAAACATCCATTCTACAAGCATTATATCCTAGTTTAAATCGAGTCTTATATATATTATTACCACCGATTTTACGCTGAAGGTTTCGTTTGTTTTCTTCAAGTGTGTGTTTAATTTATCAAGAAGAAGTTACATAAGATTGGAAGGAGCTTTTCACGCATAAATTCTTCTTGGAAAGGATTTATCCACTACTTTACACGGATCCTACCGAGCTAATCGTGAGTACTAGTTTCTTTCGCTTTTAATTACCTTCCATTATCATAACTTTGATATTTTCGGGGAACATTGGGGACAATGTTCGCTTTAAGTATAGGAGGGAAAATAAACGGAACTTTGAAACTATGCTTATGCTTGAATATTTGCTTTGTCCAATTGTATTTGTGTAATAAACCATGAGAAAATGTCGGTTAGGGTAATTTTGGCACCAAATTTAAAATTTTCATGACATATAGGAGTGGGCCATTAGTCTTAACAAAAGCTGCCTCACGGATAGGAAGTTGCATGACTAGCACAAAACCCTTTACCACCTAAATTTCACCCAAAATGCAGGATCGCCTTAGATTAGTAGGAATTAAAAGCATTCATCTTTAATGCTTAGAGTGTGAACCGGTAGTATATTAGATTCTAGAACTTGTTTTGTGATGCATTCGAGATCGCTAGTAAGATCGCACTTGTGTAGTTAGGAATAACTAAATGATAAGAGGCATTAGGATAACCCTTGTTTGATACCCGTAATATAATTACTTCTTCCACTTTGGTTGAGTAATTCCCCACACCTTTTGCGTTGTACTCATCTTTAGTACACGATACCCTAGTTAACCCCTCGAGCCTATCCTTTTCGCGGTTCTCGTGATGTTTCGGTTTTCCGAATATCAATGAAGAGCATTGTTTACACCCCACCCCAAATATACACCCAAATCGCTTTAGCCTACCTTGTATGCACTCACTTTTAGTGCATTATTGTTATCATCCTAAACCCTTAGTTCAATTATCTAGTTGCTTGCATGAGTTGCTAAGTCGAGTCATATCCTTTGTATATAGTTTTGGGACGATTGGGATTCATGGGAAAAGTTAAAGTTTATGAAATGACGGAAGGAACGTTAAATTCAAATTCCTTTGTTTGCATAATAATGTACCCCAAGTGTTTTGATCTTTTCAATTCGGGTCAAATTAGTGTTAGAGTAATAAAACTCAAGTGTAGGGATGTGCCTATAAATCCCTATCATTTTGATGTTACCGTAGAGGATGGTAGAGTAAAAGTGTATAAAAAAAAAAAAAAAAAAATCGAAAAAAAAAAAAATAAAAGAAAAAAAAAAAAAAAAAAAAAAAAAAAAAAAAAAAATACATCGGCTACCATCCTACATCTATCTTTTAAATTTATGTTTGTTTATTTCAGCTTAGCTAGAGTCTAGAGTGTCTAGTCTTGGCTTAGCAACGCCATTCTTCGTATGCTTGTAACAAAAGAGATTTTTGACTTGCCACCACTTAATAGCCTATCCCACCAAACCCTTTGTTTCCCCACCGTAAGCCTAACGTTACAACCCTTTAAAGACCTCTTTGATAGTCTTTCCTAGGTGCTTACGCCAAAGGAATGGAGGTTTGATCTATTCTCAAGCCTATGGTAATCTATGTACTAGGACCGGTTAATGAGTGTTTATCTTCCATTTCCAATTTGTTATATTTCATATACACCCGAGAGAGATGTGAGTATCCAAACACCCCATGAGAGGTGCTAGTATGTGATTTCGTGCTTGTTATGACTTTTCATGGGGCTTATATGTGTTGTGGACTGTTTTAAACCAATGCTTCATGACCTCTAACTTATAAATTAATTGGCTAAAAGCACATTTGCTTGAGGACAAGAAAATATCAAGTGTAGGGATATTTGATAAGGTTTTAAAAGGTACCTTTTGAGGGGTCGTTTAAGCCCTTATTTGATCACTTTGTATCCGTTATTGCTTAATATCGCTCCTTTTCACTTTTAGGTCTCTTGAAGGCAAAATGCCGGAATGGCACTTATTTGGACGAAAAGGCGAATATACTGAAGAAAATGGCCAAAGTCAAAATCGAGACACTCAAAGTCATTAAAACATAAGGTGACGGCCACTACTTAACTATGACGCCGTCGGAGGATTTTGTGACGGGACGAAGCCAAAACTCCTATTTTCAAGTGACGACGTCAAGTTATAAAAGAGTATGCCGTCATGACTCGCACGGCCTAGATGCAATCCAAACGGCGTCGGAAAGTTGAAGAGGGCGGCGTCACAAGCATAAGGTGACGCTGTCGCAAGTCTAACGTGGCCAAGACGAAACCCTAATATCGACGACCGGCGGCCACAAAACATAAGGTGACGCCACGCATGTGTAATCTTATATATAGAATCCGAATTTTTCAAGATTAGTGTGTAGTCTTTTGGAGTAAAACCTAAACCGAACCAAGGCTGTTTTGTACAATATTTTAGGGTTCCAAACCGTATCTTACATCAAGATAAGTGTTTTACTTCATTAATACAATTATGTCTTTGATTATTTGTGTGTATGCTTGCATGTTCTCCATGTCCCAGCTAATTTACTTGTGTGTTTGCTAGGAATATGAAACTTAATTATTGAATATTGATTGGTTGTCTCTTATCTTAGTTGATTAATGATCTAGTAATGCGATAGGTCATTAGTTGTGTACTTAATGCTTGATTAAATCATTGTGAACCTTAGAATATGACTCCTTGAGTAGTTGTAAGCTAAACCATCCAAAGAGTGCCTTAGAGTAAGAGTTTATTATCCCTAGTGGGTTTTGTAGACGAGACCCTTTGGTAAGTTCAAAGAGTTAGGGAGAAACGATACCCTACAACCTTAGACACACAACGCAACTAAGAATAAGGACGTGACAATTCAACCACCAATAGGAGATAATTAAGGAGTAGTAAAACCTAAGTAAACACATCTTTAAACTATCATACGAGCACACAATAATTAGACATAGACTACATACACTTTAGATTAGATAATTAGATAAGTAGAGTAATCGGTAGCAATACCAACCCCCCAAATCCGAACCCCGAGATTCGTACCTTTCCTTTTCTTAAAAATATAAAAGGATAAAAAATAATCTTCCTCAACCCCAACCTTAGCGTAGTAACTTCTCACTAGTATTCCTATTCCCCTAGAGAACGATATCAATGCCCGTGGCTTACCCTAATACTACACTACAACGATTAGGTTCACTACCTAGGGTGTTGAAAAACTTGCTCGACGAAAAGGAAGTTCCTTTGACCCCGAACGACGCGTGTAGCGTTATCATGTTCCTTGTACTCCTCCTTTTAGATTAGGTTTGGGTTCTTGGTTGACGGGTTTCTCAAGAGTTGGTTGGACCAATGGTTCGGGTCCTTGGTACTTCATGAGGGATCGCTTGGAACCCGTGTTGATGGCGTTAACCGGATGAACTTTTGGGTGTGAATGGCATGGATATGCACTCTCCCAAGGTGAGCAAGAACATGAAGTCGATGAAATTGAATTCACTTTATGGTTCTTTATAGTGTCACTTGGTAGTGCCCCAATTTCCCGGTCATTGAAGGCTTTTAAGAGGGCGTCGAGTTTGTTTGTCATCTCGCCTTGTCGTTGCTTGAAATCGGCTTCAAGCTTAGTCAATCGAGTTTCTTAAGATGACACGAATCTTAACACAATTGCCTCAAGACTAGCGGAGTTGAACCTATTAGGTGGACTAGATGAGCTTTGAGGTGGGTTTGAGTTTTGGTTCCACTTAAGGTTAGGATGATTCCTCCATGAGGGGTTGTAGGAGTTTCCAAAGTTGTTTTGTTCAGGCTTGAAAGTGTACAACTTCTCTCCCGCTCCGTCGGTACGCGTGGAGGCGTAGTCCGCAAAAGCTTGTTCGGGGAGTCTTGTGCAATCACGAGTTTCATGAGGACCACTACACAACTCACAAGGTAGAGTGATTTTGTTCACTTGATGCGAAGACTTAGGATTTTGTAAGAGCTCATTAGGAATTTGACTTGATCTTCAAGTTCGAGCATCCTACGATCGGAGGTTTGTGAGTCAATAGGAGGCAAGGAGATTGCCTTGACAGTTTTGTGCAAATCACGGGGGTCATTCCAACATTCATTGTCATAGAGAGCAAGGTCCTCTATTGTACCCCACGATTCTTCCGCGGTGAGATTACTAAGTTTACCACCGGCCGCTTGGTCGATGGATTGCTTAGTTGAGAAGTTGACATGATCATAGAAGATTTAGACTTGGGGCCAAAGATCAATGCCGTGATGAGGGACTTTATGGAGTAAGTCCTTGAATCGAGTCCATGCTTCGTAGAGAGATTCACCTTGACGTTGTTGGAACATCAAGATTTCATTCCCAACTTGAGATGGAGCCGGCGGGAAGTCGCTCAAGCCAATTACTAGCTTGTCACGATGGCGTACCTCCGTCGGTCGAAGGACCCCCGCCTCATCGAAATTACATTACGAAGACCCAAGTCTTTCTTCATAAGTCATTGGTGGCGTAAAACCATTCATCATTGACATAGAAAGACTTGTAAAGAAAGACTTGGGTCTTCGTAATGCAATTTCGATCGAGGTCAAGAAGGGTCCTTCGACCGATCGGAGGGTACGCCATCAAGCCCCCAATGAAAGTGATATGTACGGACGAGAAATATTGCTTACGACTCAAAAATAAAACGAAACCTCCCTTCGTCACAAAAATGAACGAAGATGAAAATTTTGTTAATAGTGACCGCAATAAATGCATAATTAATCCTAACTAACCCCATTTCCTCGGTACTAGTAAATATCCTTTCAAAATTTAAAAGGGTTTGAAATCCGGTAGAAAAGGGATAGCACGGACACGTGTAGGGTGAGATGCAACATTTGTAGGGTATATAAAATGCAAAAACAAAGAAACCCTAACAAAGTAACTCTCGCCAAAGTTTTTCACCTACTAAAATTCCTTCGATCAAGCCTTGACCAAACAAGGTAAAGCGCCTTCTTCTCTCAGATTTCAAATATTTTTGTGTTATTTAGAAGGTGTCATGTCAACCAACAAAAAATTGTGATAAAACAACAAGGTCAACATTAACCGGGGAGGAGCTTAAAGCGTTCCTCACCGATTATCCCATTCCAAAAGAACACAAAATAATGCTACCGAGTAAAATCAAGGGATATTTGATGCCCCGAAAATTATGTAGGCTTGTATATCCACGCCACCACTTCCAATCTTAGGATACCATTGCATCCTTTGATTTTAGAATTCCTCCGATATTATGAGGTACATTTCTAGGTTCAACCCTTTTGGCCCAGCCAAGTGACAACATACATTGTTATGTGCAAAGCTTATGGTTTGAACCATCCTTGACTATGCTTAGGGGTTTTTGAATCTATACCCGGAGGAGATTGGTTGACCTTGGCCAAGAGGGTGAAAGGGATGTGCCCATATTGATAGATAGACCTTTTACGAACATAAGGAACTGGAAAGGCAAGTTCTTTTATATTCGAGACTACCATTATCCCTCACGGATACTACGCATTGTTAAACCCGGACTTTCAATATGATGAGAAAAGGTTCACCGATCCATTGCCTTATCTTTGTGAGAAGAAACCCATTGTATCGTTTTGGCTCGTCATCCGGTGATGCCGGACCTTCCCTAAGCCAATCTGCTCATGGTGGCATTCTTTGAGAGATGGGAAGGGTCTCCGTTGGTACCGAGATAATTTGTGATGGAGAAAGTATGTATTTTTAAATTAACATAAGAAACAAAACTTATCTTCTTGATATTTATCTTATCCGCTTCTTTGTGCAGAGATGTCGTTCGGGAACTTTGTTGTGGCCGGAGGTGCCAAAGAGGTAAGCTTTCTTCAAAGAATCCCCAAGAAACAAGCTATGGCGTGGGCTCCCCATCGGTGTCCATAAACAAAGGCGGTGGAAGCCCGTCCCGTCGAGCCTATATCTTCTCTCCTCCGTCAAAGGAACCCATAGATGTAGAAGATCGGTGGTGGAGAACATTCTTGACTCAGACGAACCGGTCTCAGAAGGACCGGCGGCCATCGTGGGACCCTCCCAAGCATAGGTGAGAGGGTTCGAGCGAGAAAGGTGCTAGTGCTAAGGCTATGAAATCGATTCAAAAGAAAGCTTATTCTACCTACTCCTCCTCTCGAACTACCGTGAAGAGTGCCGGGGTAAGGTTATGGTATTTCCGACCATCGAAGGGCCCAGGTGATGACTTCCATGGTAAACTTCTTACCGTGAAATAAAATTAAATACCAAGGATCATATATTAATGAAACTTACTTTTGTTGTAGGACTTCACGATACGAAGGAGCTTCCTTCTCCCCAGCTTGTCACCAACTTATGAGCCATGTGATCCCATCCAAGTGGAAGGAGGTGATGAATAACATGTCCATAGAGGCTCTGTGATCTTCATGATAAAAGCTATGTTCGCGTGGCATGCTTGACAACCAACTCAATGCTAGGACAAGGGGAATTGCTCATACCGCCACCAAAGCTCGAGAAGAAATGGATACTATCTTTGAGGGGAGAAGGCTAGAGATCAAAAGTATGTAGACTTGGAGAAGAAGTGTGAGGAAGCATTGGAGGATTTTGATAAGAATCCTTGGTTCAAGATCTTAGAGTCGAGAATGAAAAGCTCAAAGGTCAATTGGCAACGAGCGAGAGCCGAGTGGAGTTAACTGTCGAAGGCTATATGGTTGTTGGCTATAAGGAGCATATATCATTCTTTCATCCAAGTGTGGAGGTCTCGAACAAGAGAGGTCAAAGTTGCTTTGGACCAAGAGATCAAGCTCAGAAAAGGTAGATGGCCCGAACCTCCGTTCAAGATCTTTGAAGAAGGGCGGGTGGACACAGTAACCAAAGTGATCCCTATATTGCTATGGAACTTTACCATAGCGATGATGTGGGGATTGCCATTGGGAATGTGGTGAATCTTGCCATTTTCCATGGCAAGTGTACCACTTTGGAGGAGGTGGCGAAGACGGGGAACCCGGTGGTCTTTGAGAAAATTCCGTGACATGGGCAACTCATGAAAAGAATATGATGATGCATGTAATCACTTAATCGCTTTAGAGTTCCCTTTCCTTGCAGATGTGACGAAGGACCCAAGAGCCTCAATTGAGGATCTCGCTAGCCAAGAAGCCAAGGATGCCGGCCTCCTTCGCCTCCAAGAGGACTCCATCACCCAGGTTCCATCTCCGTGCTCGGTGATCCCACTCACTCCAAGGTTTAAAGAAGGCAACCATGTGGTTGTAATTTGATCCCAGTGGTATGTACCTGTTTAAAACAATTGTCGTGCTTCGTTCCGTGCTTCGTGCTGATGAAACAATTTACTTATTGCATGTTGGTAGTAGGCTACGGCCTAAGACAATGGTTTATAATGTTGGATGTTTAAGGCTACGGCCTATTTTAGACTAGTAAAACTAGTCATAAATCTACAACGAAGCCACTAGGGCTCGAATTTTGCCATGTGTAATTCTTCTCTTTTTACTTTTACTTGCGTAAAAATATTTTTTACAACCTAAGGCGTATGGTAGATGCATAGCCTCATTGTGTGTAGTTACTTCACCAAGAATATTAGCAATCGTATTATTTGATCTGTGATGAGGTCGCGACCCACTCCGTCTTGATCCTTTGGGCGTGAAGGTTTGAAATACCTTAAGGCCATATAGGTAAGTTAATGTGAAGTTGAGATGGATGTTATGCATATGAGCAAGACATGTTGTTTAGTCTTTGTACATCCCTTGACATTCAAACTTATAAAGCGACTTGGTGGGCAAATCTTTGTTGTATTGAACGAAACAAGAGATTTGAGGAAATGTGTTATTATCATTAAGTGGGTAGGGAGGATTACATCATTTTAAGAAATGAATACTAGGCGCCTACCATTAATGCTTCTTTCCCAAGTGAGAAGAATGCAAATACATTAATTGAAAGCAAATAAAATGTGTCCTTAGACATTGTAAGTTTCATAATGTAGAACTTACGAAGAGTAGTGCCATTCGAGGTTCTATCAATAACGTCTCACCTTGGTTTCCGACTTGTAGCTCCGTTGCCATCGCTTCCTTAATAACGTAGGGTCCTTCCCATGTAGGTCCCGTTTACCACAGTACTCGACTTTACTTGCTTATTGAGTCGGAGGACATATTCCCACGGTTTGAAAGTCGAAGGCCTAACTCGCTTGTTATAGTACCTTTCAATCTTTTGCTTGTGGATAGCCTCTCAATGGAGGCTATTTCCTTCGTTCTTCAAGTAGGTCCAAGTTACTACGGAGTCTTTCTTAGTTATCTGCTGCTTGAAGTTCATGACCCTTTCTGTTTCGACCTGACTTAGTGCCATATGTCAGTCGAAGGCGTTTCTCCATGACTTGACTTTGTATGCGTTCTATGTGCCCAGTACTTGAGGTAGTTCATCTACCCAACCGTGATGATTGTATCCCACCTTCGTTCTATTCCTTTTATGATGTCTCATGTTGGTAACTTCTACTTGACCGTTACCTTGAGGATGGTAAACGGAGTGAAGGATTGTCGATATTCGCACTCGCAAAATCTTGGGAATACCCTTCGACAGCGCTTCCCATTATCTCGAAATGATGATGTGAGTACTCGAACCGACGGATAATGTGTTCCCACACAAATTCTTCCATGTGTCTTCCCGTGATGGATGCCAAAGGCTTCGCCCACCCATTTAGTGAAGTAATCGATGGCTACGACCAAGAACTTTACTCCTCCAGAGCAACTCGGCGAGAGGCCTACAATATCTATCCCCATTGGTTGAAGGGCCATGCGGACGTTCTGAAGTCATATCTTGCTTTGGTAGCCTTGGGACTCTTGAGTGAACTTGACATGCTTCACACTTCGAATGATGTCGACGGCGTCTACGTGCATCGAGGCCGTAATATCCGACCTCATGACTTTGGAGACAACGGAGCGGGGTCTGCGTGAAGTCCGCATGATCCTTCATGCACTTCTTGGATGATGTTGGCGGCTTGCCTTGCCCTACACAACGGAGCCAAGGGATAGAAAAGATCTTCGTATAAGTAATTTCCCATGATCATGTCTTTGTGGTGCTTTGATGCGCACCTTTGAGCCAACCGGATCCTCCGGCGTTATGCCGCTTATTAGATATTCTCTAATTAGAGTCATCCAATTCGAGTCTTCCTCGATACGTCGGACACCTCCTTTCGAGCGATGGACCTATCTCGCCAACACTTCACCAAAACTTCCTTTGTTAAATGAGCAAATGCCATTGATGCCGGTTGCTAAGTGCATCCGCCTTCTTGTTTTGGTTTCTTGAACATGCTCTATGTTGTAAGATGTGAACCCTTGAGCATTTCTTTGGCCTTATCCGGATATTGCTTGATCACGGGTTGTCTCGCCTCGTAGGAGCCTTTTATCCGGTTGGCCACTGGTTGTGAGTCAACAAAATAGCCAAGTCTTCTACTTCCATATCTTTGGCCAATTGGAGACTCGCTAACAAGACTTCAGACTCGCTTCATTGTTCGTAGCAATTGAAACGAAGTGCGTAAGTGTATTCCTTCCTTTGGGATCAACGAGCATGAGACTGCGCACGGAACCATCGGAGTGGAGGCTCCGTTAGTGTAAAGTTTCCACCTTCGATTGCCTTAGCGGGCTCCTTTTCAACAACCTTTTTTCATGTTTCAGGTTCGGAGGTGTTTCGCTAAAAAGTCATTAATATTTGCCCTTTGACCGAGCTTACGCCCTTGTATTCAATATCATGTTCTCCTAGCTCGATAGCCCATTTAGCTATCCTTCCGTTTCTCGGCTTTGAAAGTATCCGCTAATTGGCTTGTCGGTGAAATACGGTTATGGGGTGAGCTTGAAAGTACCTTGAAGGCCTCTCATGACATGAACTAAAGCCAAAATTAGCTTCTCCAATGTTGGATAATTTAGCTCACTCCTGTAGTACCCTACTAATGAAGTATATAGGATTTGCTTCTTCCCTTTACGCCAATAACACTACACGATGCTTTGAAGAGGCCGCAATATACATGAACAATACTTAGCCTTTGATTAGGGCCGTAAGTGTAGGTAGAATAGCCATGAACTCCTTGAGCTTTTGAAGGTCGTACGCATCTATGCTCCATTGGAGCGTCTTTTTTGTCCGTGCATCCTTTGAGTGTTTTGAAGAACGGCAAAGATCCATACGCACCTTCGACAAGAACTTCTTGAGGGTCGCTAGCTTTCAGTTAAGACTTTGCACTTCCTTTAGGGACTTAGGGGTGCAAACTGTGATGGCTTTGACTTTCGAAGGATTGGCCTTGATACCGCTTGGTGATCGGATGCCCCAAGAATTGTCCTTCTTCCACACCAAAGGAACACTTTTGGGATTTAATTTCATATTGATGGCGCGAAGTCGATCGAAGGTTTCCTTGATGTCGGAGAGCATATCTTCCTCCGATCTACTCTTAATGACCATATCATCTACATAGGCCTCCAGATTCCTACCTATTTGCTTGTGGAAGGCTTTGTCCACCAATCGTTGGCATCTTTTGTAACAATAAACGCCTTTTCCGTAAAAAGGTTGTCTTCTTCTTAATCTTCTTGACCATTTGTATCGATGGTAACCTTTATAAGCGTCTAGGAAACACTTTAGTGAAACCACGACGAGATTCCACCTTCCAATCAATCTCGGAAGAGGTAGCGATCCTTCTGACAGCTTTGTTAATGTCGATAAAATCTCGCACATTCTCCATCCTCCGTCATGCTTTTTGACCATCACCGGATTGGCCACCCAAGTTTGATACTTCACCTCTCCGAGTATGCCCATCGCTACGAGTTCGTCCACTTTTTGCATGCAGTGGCATTTCTTTCGGGAGCTAGACTTCACGCTTTTGTTTGATGGGTTCAATATGTTTGAACTCATTGAGCTTGGTTCGATGCCAAAGGGCTTTCCGCCTATGGTGAGAGTTACTGGGACCCCGTCATGTCGAGAATAGGTCCATGTGAAGACATCTCAGATTAGCACGAAGTACCTTTTCCAATTACGCTTTAAAGGAGGTTGGAAGTTGCTTTCCGATTACTCTTGTGTGATCGGGTGAGATCATTTACCACGATCGTTCTTGACGTTAGCGCAATCGAGAACATCTTTGAAAGTTCCTCAAAACCTGCTTGACCCTCTTGCTTTCATCGTCAGACTCCTTCACCATATAGTTTGGAAAACCGTTCCAATGCCGAAGGTGTTTGGAATTTGATCGCGGCATGTATGGTTGAGACAACGATGCCCATCTTACGCATTGTTGTTCTCCTATCAATAGGTTGTAGGAGATTCCGACCTTCGATCGTGAAAACCGAGTTTACTTCTTTTAGCCTCCTTCTCGATCGTAACCTCTGTAGGGACTTCTCCCGAGGCCATGAGTGTTCCCCCGAGAACCCTACTAAGGGTACCTTTGAATCTACTCTCTTGACCTTATTGAAGGTTTGAGCTTTAGGAAACATCGTTCGAGATAACTTCACAGAGCTACCGCATCAAGGTAGGCTCTGCTTACTTCTCTGTTGGAGATCAAGACTTTGATGACCACGGGTCATTTGAAAGAACTTTCCACATGATTGAAGGAAAGTGACATCTCTACTCCGCACAAGGCTTCTCTGCTTCCTTCCTCTTTGAACGAGTCTTCTTTATAAACCATGAGGATGGGTGCTTGACAGTGTGGTATCTTTCCCAACCGTGTCGGAGGCTTTTCTTTGCCTCTCTTTATACCCTTCACCAAATGTCCCAATTGGCCGGACTTCACGGCCTCTTCTATCTTTTTGAGTTCTCGGCGGTGATTGGTGTCGTGACCGTAATCGTCATGGAAATAGCAAAACTTGGAAGTGTCTCTAGGCCTCCTATGTTTTCCAAGCGAGGAGGAGGATCAAGGCCTTCAGCACCTTTTCGGTGCAGTAGTATCTCCTTGGGATTTGGATAGATTAGCCGAGGCCATGGTTGATGTTTTTGTGGTATGGAGTAAACCTGTCCTCGCTTCTTGTGTTTGTTCCTTGACCCTTCCCACGAAGGATGCTTGAGGCTTTGTTGTGATTTTCCTTGTTTTCGGCCGGAGCCCGTTGGTGGACACTTCTTTTGCTTCGATCCAGTGTAAGCCTTTTCCACTAATCCTTTATAGGTTGTAGGAAGATCGGTGGAAAGGAATTCAACCAAGCTTACATTAAAGTAGGCCATATACGAAACACGAGATCTGCCGGTCTTCGTGCAAACCCATTATCCGTGCAAGGTGTCATCAGTGTATCTAGTAATGAAAGCCACAGTGCTCTCGTTCTCCTTACGCTTGATGTTGTGCCTTTGTTAGGTGCGTTCTTGTGAACTTTTACATTGGTGAAGTGTGACTGAACTTGGGTTTAAGATCATCCAAATTCACAATGCTACGGTTTTGCCTGTTCCACCATATACTGACGAGTCTCGTAGGGTGTATGTAAACATGTGACAAGCAACGGGCATTACCCACTTGCATTCTAATAGCCCTTCAACAAGTGTAAAGTTATCCGGATCCCTTTCCATCATAAGTACCAATATGCGGGCATTTTCAACCCATCGGGCAAAGGGTAGTCTTCATCCGCCCTACGAAGGTGTTGTGGAGCCCATGGGCTCGAATAAACGATTATAAGGTGGCATGTATGTCGGGCAGCATTGTATGGGTTATGATTTGGAGGTATTCCAACATATTTTGGTTAACATATTGGGGTAGCGGTGGGTATATAAGGTGGGTGACTTCCAGCGGGGATCTGAAGGATATACCATAGCTTGCCCATAGGGCATGCTTCCGTATGGTCGAGTAAAATTGGGGTTGTTAGCCTTGCCTGTTAGGTGGGGATAAACCCGCTCGAGGGTAAGATTGAGCACGAAAGGAGGGTACATACCATGAGGAGGAAGATTTCCTCCCTATTTAATGAGATGGATTGCCTTCACGCCGAATGCGTGAGAAGGTCAGTAGTGAACCCCGCCTCATTTCTTCCCGGATGAGCCGCCAACAATGGTGGCAAATTAACTTCCATAGTATCCTTCAATGACTTCTTCCATTGGAGCCTTCCATCGCTTCCTTCCCTTGCTTGTGGAGTCTGTTCGAGACATCTTGAAACCAACCGACCTTCCACTAGGCCTTGCCTGCTTGGAACCCTACCCTTAACATCGAGCGAGTAGCCCGGGAGCCAAGGACCTAGTCTCCATTTCTAACTCTTCGTCATACTCATCGCTTGAGTATTCTAACTCCTACGCATTTCCATTCCGGTCTTGCCTCTTCAAGCTCTTAGTAAAGATTCTAATGCTTGATGTTAGCTTGACAAACTGGACCGATTACCGGTTCGGGGTTAGCCGAGGTTGAAGCATGATTGTTGGGAGTTATTTCGGGTGAGATCGTGTGGTAAAGTGGATGCGGTTATATTGGGAAGGTTGCTAGGATCATTGGTAGGATTGGTGTCAAGGTCGAGAAACCCGGAGGGTGTATCTTCTCTCCTTGAGTCATGCCAGTAAAACTAGTGAGAGTGATTGACCGGGTGTAAGTTTGGAATAACGAGACCAATAGTAGCGGGTCCCACGGATGGCGCACCGATTGTACAATATTTCATCGACCGTGGCCTTGATGGTGATCGAAGGGTATGAGGGTGATATGCTTGCGCCAAACTTGTAGTCAATCTGCAATAAGAAATAGTAGACACTTCGTTAAGTGATTGCGCAGGGTTGGGCCTACGAACCACCTCCTGGCGTGTGAATAAGTATGTGATATGAGTTATGGATAATATGATGTATGTGAAATCTTGTGTTAAGTAAACATACCATTGAAATGACTTGTCCAACCTATTTATAGGTGATGAAAATAGCTGGAGAGCGTTAGCACACACGTTTAGGAGATCATGGGCGTCCCCGATTTATGGTAACAGCTAGGGCTTCATCCCCACTATTTCGGACTTGGCGGGGAAGCTAAGGACATAGTGGGAGCGTGGGGAAGACCAAGTCAAGGTTCTTGTTTGTCTTGGCATCTTCAAAGAAGACACCGAAGGCATAGGCCTTGGTGGATTCCCAACCGATAACCATGTCAATGATGAATGGTTTCGCCACCAATGACTTATAAAGAAAGACTTGGGTCTTCGTAATGCAATTTGATGAGGTCAAGGGGTCCTTCGACTGATCGGAGGGTGCGTCATCAACACCGTACCACAAAAACATCAACCATGGGCTCTTGGCTAGTCTGTCCAAATCTCCAAGGGAGATACTTGCTACTGGAAAAGGTCACAAGGCCTTTGATCCTCCTCTCGCTTGGCAAACAAAGGAAGGCCCGAGATACTTCCAAATTTTGCTACTTCCATGACGATTACGGACATGACACCAACAACTGCAGAGAACTCAAAAGCGAGATAGAAGAGGCCAGAAAAGTCCGGCCAATTGGGACATTTGGTGAAGGGTATAAAAGAGGTAAAGAAAAACCTCAGACACACGGTTGGGAAAGATACCACACCGCCAAACACCCATCCTCATGGTATACAAGGAAGATTCTAGTTCAAAGAGGAAAGAAACAGAGGAAGCCTTGTGCGGAGTAGAGATGTCACTTTTCCTTCAATCACGTGGAAAGTTCTTTCAAATGACCCGTGGTCATCAAAGTCTTGATCTCCAACAGAGAAGTAAACAGAGCCTACCTTGATCATGCGGTAGCTCTGCGAGTTATCTACGAGCGATGTTTCCTAAAGCTCAAACCTTGAATAAGGTCAAGAGAGTAGATTCAAAGGTACCTTAGTAAGGTTCTCGGGGAACACTCATGGCCTTGGGAGAAGTCCTCAGAGGTTACGATTGGAGAGGGAGGCTAAAAAAAGAACGAAACTACGGTTTTCACGATCGTAGGTCGGAATCTCCCTACAACCTATTGATAGGGAGAGCGACAATGCGAAGATGGGCATCGTTGTCTCAACCATACATGCATGATCAAATTCAAACACCTTTCGGCATTGGAACGGTTTCTCCAACTATAAGGTGAAGGAGTCTACTGCAGAAAGCAAGAGGGTCAAACAGTTTCTGAGGAACCTTGAAAGATGTTCTCACCGCTTAACGCCATAGCTTGTCTCTTGGGATTCTTTGAAGAAAGCTTACCTCTTTTGCACCTCCGGCCACAACAAAGTTCTGAACGACATCTCTCGCACAAAGAAGCAAATAAGATAAATATCACGAGATAAGTTTTTGTTTCTTATGTTAATTTAAAAATACATACTTTCTCCATCACAAATTATCTCGGTACCAACGGAGACCCTCCCATCTTTCAAAGAATGCCGACCATGAGCAGGATTGGCTCGGGGAAGGTCCGGCAACGGTGGATGACGAGCCAAACGATACAATGGGTTTCTTCTCACAAAGATAAGGCAATGGATCGGTGAACCTTTTCTCATCATATTGAAAGTCCGGGTTTAACAATGCAGAGTATCCGGGAGGGATAATGGTAGTCCGGATATAAAAGAACTTGCCTTTCGGTTCCTTATGTTCGTAAAAGGTCTATCTATCAATATGGGCACATCCCTTTCACCCTCTTGCCAAGGTCAACCAATCTCCTCCGGGTATAGATTCAAAAACCCTAAGACGGTCGAGGATGGTTCAAACCCATAAGCTTTGCACATAACAATGTATGTTGTAAGCTTGGCTAGGCCAAAGGGTTGAACCTAGAAATGTTTACATAATCTGGGAGGAATTCTAAGATCAAAGGATGCAAAGGTATCCTAAGGTTGGAAGTGGTGAAAGCATGGGTATCTGAGGCCTACATAATTTTCGGGGCATCAAATATCCCTTGATTTTTACTCGGTAGCATTATTTTATGTTCCTTTGGAATGGGATAATCGATGAGGAACGCTTTAAGTTCCTCCACGGTTAGTGTCTTGACCTTGTTGTTTTATCACAAATTTTTATTGGTAGACATGCTACCTTCTAAAGAACATAAAATGTATTTGAAATACTGAGAAGAAGAAGCGCTTTACCTTGTTTGGTCGAAGGCTTGATCGGAAGAAATTTTAGTAGGTGAATAACTTTGGGCGAGAGTTACTTTGTTAGGGTTTCTGCTTTTTGCACTTTATATACCCTACAAATGTTGCATCTCACCCTACACGTGTCCGGACCTATCCCTTTTCTACCGGATTTCAAACTTTTTAAAATTTGAAAGGATGTTTACTTTACCGAGGAAGCAGGGTAGTTAGGATTAATCATGCATTTAATGCGCTCAATATTAACAAGACTTTTCATCTTCGTTCGTTTTTGTGACGAAGGGAGGTTTCGTTTTACTCGAGTCGTAAGCAATATTTCTTGTTCGTACATATCACTTTCGACCGGGGCTTGATGACGTACCCTCCGATCGGTCGAACGACCCCTTCGACCTCGATCGAAATTACATTACGAAGACCCAAGTCTTTCTTCATAAGTCATTGGTGGCGTAAAACTATTCATCATTGACATGGTTACCAAATGGGAATCCGCTGCAAGGCCTATGCCGCCGGTGTCTTCCTCAAGATGCCAAGACAAATAAGAACCTTGACTTGGTCTTCCCTACGTTCTCACTATGTCCTTAGCTTCCCGCCAAGTCCGAGATAGTGGGGATGAAGCCCTAGCGGTTACCATAAATCGGGGGCGCCCCATGATCTCCTAAACGTATGCTAACACTCTCCAAGCTTTTTCATCACCTATAAATAGGTTGGATTTAGTCATTTCAATGGTATGTTCACTCAACACAGATTTCACATACATCATATTATCCATAACTCATATCACATACTTATTCACACGCGAGGTGGTTCGCGGGCCCAACCCTCGCGATCAATCACTTAAGTGTCTACTATTTCTTATTGCAGATTGACTACAAGTTTGGCGCAAGCATATCACCCTTCATACCCTTCGATCACCATCGAAGGCCCGGTCGTCTAATTATTGTACAATCGGTCCGTGAGAATTGGAAGAGACGGCGATGGTCTCCCGGTAGTAGCATCAAGGTCGATGGAATCGGCGATTTTAAGGAAATTCTTAAGATCTTGATTAGGATCTTGAAACGAAGTCCATGGAATGCACATCCGTTTTGCACCGGATGGTGTCGGATCACAGGGCCGTAGTTTGAGCTTGATCGTGGAGCTCAATGGTGTTCCTATAGCCTAGGTTGCTTGGTCTAGAGTATTCACCAAGAGTGCGGCCTCTTGGCGGGTCATTTGGTGGTGGGTTGATGAGTGGTGGTTGATTATCACCTTCCATGATGAAAAGTAATAGGATTAAGAATAAAGGTCACGAAGAAGGGGGATAGACTACGAGGAAGCTAAAAATGAGAAAAAAGCTTACTTGATAGGAATCAAGCAAGGGAACCTAAGCGAGATAGACTCTAACTAGCTATTATATTCCCGGCACGCACCAAAACTTGATACGCGTGACAACGCTGCTCGGGGTCAAAGGAAACTTCCTTTTCTTGAGCAAGTTTTTCAACCACCCAGCAATGAACCTAATCGTTGTAGTGTAGTATTAGGGTAAGCCTCGGGATGGATATCGCTCTCAGGGAATAGGAATGCTAGTGAGAAATCTCGCTAAGGTTGGGGTTGAAGAAGATTATTTTTATCTTTTTATATTTTTAGAAAATTGAAAGTACGATCTCGGGGTATTGGATTTGGGGTGGTACTTCACCGATTACTCTACTATCTAATTATCTAAGCTAAGGGGTAGTCTATGTCTATTGATGTGTGCTCGTATGATGATTAAAAATGTGTCTACCTAGATACTATTACTCCCTAGTTATCTTTTATTGATGGTTGAATTGTCACGTCCTTATTCATAACACGTTTTGTCTTCTAAGGTCGTAGGGTATGCTTTTCTCCCTAACTCTTTGAGAATACCTTAAGGTTATTGCCTACAAAATCTCTACGATTCATAAACTAACTCTAAGGTTATCTTTGAATTTTTAGCCTACAATTACTCTAGGTGATCATAAACTAAGGTTCAAAAAGATTACTCAAGCATTAAAAACACAACGATGCCCATCCTAAGCCAATTACAATTAAGATAAAAGACAACAAATCAATAATTAATAACTAGGTTTCATGGATCTAGGCAAACACACAAGTAAATTAGCCGGACATGGTAAACATGCAAGCATACACACATACAATCGAAGACATAATGAAATCAATGAAGTAAATAACTTATCTTGATGTAAAATAGGGTATGAGAACCCTAAGATACTGCCCAAACCGGACAAAAGTCGTTTTAGGTTTTTACTCCAAAATCTACCTCCCTAAAAGTCTGAAAATCGAATTCTATATATAGAGTTACAACTGTGACGATGTCACCTTTTAATTGTAACGCCGTCGGATCACCGCCATTAGGGTTTCGTCTTTGCCAAGTCAACTTTGAGACGGCGTCACGTTGTGGTTGTGGCGCCATCGCCTTCAACTTCGACGCCTTCTAATCGGATCTAGGCCGCTTGAGGAAAAGGTCTTCGTGACGCCCTACTTTTCAAAGCCCGACGTCGGTGTAAAATAGCAAATTCACTCTCGAGTAGTCACAATTATAGGGACGGTGTCGCTCTTAGTTTGTGGCGTCGTCGGTGCTCTTCTGATGAGCTTAAGTGTCTTGATCTTCACTTTAGCCATTTTCTTCACATATTCACGCCTTTTAGTCCAAATAAGCATCATTCCAAAGATTTTGTCTTCAAGAGACCTAAAAGTGAAAAGAACGAAATTAAGCGAATTGGATATAAAAGTGGACAATTAAGCGCTTAAATGACCCCTCAAAAGTGTACCTTTAAATCCTTATCATCGACAAATGTGTATATAGCAAATTTGATGAATCTGGTAAAGGTCATCATTTGTCTATATGTTGATGACATGTTGATCTTTGGCATCGACCAAAATTAGGTTGACTTGACAAAGGACTTTTTGTCATCAAGGTTCTCCATGAAGGACACGGGGAGGTGATGTTATCCTTGGTATAAGGATTAAACATGAAAGTAAAAGAATTTCTATCTCTCGGTCTTATTATATTGAGAAGGTGTTGAGGAAATTAATTACTTTGGTTGTACTCGTGTGAGTACACCTATGGATACTGTGAGGTCGATGCCTAATAATGGCAAGGTCAGATCTAAACTTGAGTATTCTAAGGTAATTGGTCGCTGATGTATGCCATGACTTGTACAAGACATGATATTGCTTTGCGATGGGTAAATTGAGCAAGTATACTAGCAATCCTAGTGCTCATCACCGCAAGCGATTCGGAAGATCTTGAAGTATCGAAGAGAACTATGGATTATAGTCTCTCATATCGGTTATCCTTCATATTAGAAGGATACACCGATGCAAGTTGGATCGAACATCAAGACAATTAGTCTACCAGTGGTGGGTATTCCTACTTGGTGGAGGTGCAATTTCTTGGGCATCCAAGAAGCAAACTTGCATCACTAGTTCAACAATGGAATCAATTTGTGGCCTTAGCATTTACGGTAAAGAAGTCAATAGTTGAAAACTTGCTTCGAGATTCCATTGTGGCCTAAACCTATAGCACCTATTTCTATCCGTTGTGATAGTGCAACTACATTGGCAAAGGCTTATAGCCAGATGTATAATGGGAAGTCTAGACACTTAGGTGTCAGACATAGCATGATTCGTGAGCTTATCATAAATGGGGTAATCTCTATAGAGTTTGTAAGATCTCAACACAATTTAGCTGATCACTTGACGAAGGGATTAGCTAGAGACTTGGTTATAAAGTCTGCTAAAGGGATGGGTTTAAGTCCAACTTAGTCACCGAATGCTAAGACACCCAACTCCCTCATGAGGAAACTTGGGAGTTGAGTTCAATGTGGATAGTGAACATTCGATGGGTGGAGCACATGTTTTATTTACATCCCAGGTTGTGCTCGAACTTCTTTGAAAAGGAGGATGAAGTCTTTACTCAGTAATGGTTAATTTCTTTAAAAGTGCTTGGCAAGAGCATGAATAAAGAGGAACCACCTATGTGAATGTTGAAGTTTTGCCGCTTGAGGAGCTTTGGATTTTTAGCTCTTGCAACATTTATGAATTTGGATATGGACACATGGCTTGTATAGTGTCGTCGAGCTTTTAAGTGTTTGAAAACTTGTGTGTATTTTATCTTCAGGTATTCAAATGGGTTGAAGGGTTCAATTCTTAGAACACCATGATTCTCGAATATTTGCACGTGTAATGTATTAAGATGAAAATTCAATCCTCATGATATTTTCGTTTATGCACATGTTTTGTTTGATGTTTAATTTTCATGCAAAGGAAGTGAACTAAATTTAGGGAGGATTGTTGGAAAATTTAGTACACTTGTGGGATTAGTTCACACCTGGTAATGGGTCATGAGGTACGGAGTGTACACCCACAAGGTCCCTGAACACCCAAACTCTATAGTGGTGAGATTCACAAGTTAATACTTATAGTATTAAAGTTGGTACTGCTAGGCAAAGTTAATACTGCTAGTGCTAATATTAGTATTGCTAGGCAGTGTTAATATTAGTATTGGTAGGCTAGTTCCTACTGGTAGTACTAAGTTAGTACTGGTAGGCTAGTTCCTACTGGTAGTACTGGAATCAACTTGTAACAGGCATTTACCTATTCAAGTGGTAGTTATAACTGCATAATGACCACGTTTAATTGGTCATGTAACCACTATTTCTATTATTATGGAGGCTAATTATGTGGTGATTAATTGGCCGTTAATCACACATAAATTCCATTTACTGGGGTTGAGTAATCTCTACTATTAATAGAGATCGTCACTCGAATGCATGAGATACACAAAACAGAAAACGTTAAACACTTCTAAGCAAAAAGGTTATTGAATTGTGCCTAATTCAATAACATACATTTAGTCTTATCTCAAGTAGATATTCGTGATACCCATGTATTAGGGTCGAATAGTTTACTTTGAAAAGTGATAACACGATTTTAAGTGATATCCGGTAACTTGTTTAGGTATTGTTTCTGCTGTTGATTATCTTACCCTGCTGCTGGGCGAATAACCACCAACAGGCTCTAACTTTTGATTATGTCAATTTGCTTGCAATGTTTGCCATGATTCGAACAATACCCTTTATTTCTTCAAATTGTATTAATTAAACATTCGTAAATGTTTTCATATACTTGTAGGCCATAAGCAATGTTACTTGTCTTGGCCATAAGCAATGTCATAAGACATTATTTTTTATTTCTAAAGGCAAACACTTAAATATTCAATTAGAGTGAGGGGAGCCTCGCTTAACAAGGGTGTCCTCACCTCACTGCACTTGTGCGATTAGTCAAGCAAATCGCCAAGATTTTAGCGTGCATGAGATCGGGAAATTTGCAATTTTTTATTGATTACTGCCCCCAATATATTCAGATATCATTAATATTTAACATAGTATGTACAAAGAGATTGTCAAAGTTTGCAAAAGAATTTGGACATACCACCAAAAATGCAAGTGATTCTACCAAGTTCTCAATAAAAACTATAAAAGAACCGAGGGTATTTGAGGTATTTAGATGTGCGAATGAGTCAGAGAAGTGGCGTGAGTTCGGGTGATTTATGAGTAGGTGACATGACAACACATACACAGCTTTTTCTAAAGAAAATATCCCATCAGTCATAAATTAATTAAGTCCAGCAACGAAATCTGTTTATAAAAAGTTAAAAACAGGGTGTCAGTCATGACAGGATACCTAATTCATATCTAATCACCCATTAATAATATCATTCTATCTCATCTCATACCTATGTCATACATAACCATAGATTTTTAGTAGCAACCATAGCTAACCCATACCTCATCTAATTTTATACCTATCTCAACGACTATTTTTTCTTGTCCCTCTCCCACACCAATTCGGTGAACATTACCGATTTGCCATACACCAACACCACACCGATTTGGTGGCATTGGTGTTATCGATCAGTATGACCCAAACCGAAGGCCACCTCGACCCCACTGCCACCCCCTTAGACATTACTCATTAATTTTGTGATGGCTATAGAAAAGTTCATAAACAACTACTAATTCTAGTTAACAAGCGGGTTAACCACGCGTTGCGACAAGTGCGTTCATTCGATCATTTTATTCACGGAATGAATTTCTTAAAGTTTTTTTTTTTTTTTTTTGCGACCGCTCATGGCATGTTATCGTTCACGGACGCTGCGTATTTATCGCTCGCTGACGCGTTCGCGCTCATGCGCCGTGTGTTTTAGTATATACTAGCGGGTTAACCCGCGTTCTGCGACGAGTGCGTTATCGCCGATCATTTTATTCACGGAATGAATTTGCTAAAGTTTTTTTTTTTTTTTTTTTTTTTTCGATCGTTCATGCGCAAGCACTGCTCACGCTCACATCGCTCATCCCCAATGTATTTTAGTATATACTAGCGGGTTAACCAAGCGTTCTACGAGGAGTGCGTTCATCGATCATTTATTCAGGAATGAATTTCTTTAAAGTTTTTTTTTTTTTTTTTTTTTTTTTTACCGTTCGTGAGCGTTCTTGTTCGTGACGTTCTCGTTCATCCGCCAATGTATTTTAGTATATATATATAATATAATATATAATATATATATAATAAGGATTTCAATTTAACAGGATAGCTCCCCATTGTTTACCCAAAATTTGTGCAAACATGGATAAAACAGAATAACGTACGTATTTATGTGTAAGTATATTTGAAAATTTACCCAATCGCGTATGCATTCTTCACATGGTATGCGCGCATATGGTCATTTTACACTCACTAGTGTGCAACAGTTATCTACGCTGCCAGATGCTCTGTTACAAGTCAAAAGTGTAAGATGACCAAGAAAGCTAGTTTACCCATACCCCTTTTTTCACCATGTTCTTGGGACTAAAAACTCACAAAGCATCTTTTTAACTTTTTTTAACATGTGATATATACTCATATACCAATACCATTGTTAACTCCCGGTCATTTCATAGCTATAACTAATTCGACAAGTGATTTAAAAACAAGTTACTACATTGTGATTTGAAATTGTTAACGACGATACTAAATTTTGATTCAACATGCATTTATTTCATTGTGCACAAGATTTGACACGTATTTGCGATCAATGGATGTACACTTTGAATGAACATCATATACGAGTAAAAGATTTTCAATTTTCATCCATTCGTAGTAGTTAGTTCTCATGTAAATGTCGATAACATATATTGTGTCACTTAAACAACACAATTTTCATATTCTTCTTGTTTGATTACTTCTTTATTTTTGTATGTCTTACTTAAGAGTTACGTTTAATGGTCAGTGACTCAGTTTCATAAAAAACCAAAATGATTTATCCGGTTGCTGTAAACATGGTTAATCTCTTCAAGATGCTAAAATGAACATTAAAAAACAAAAACACATTTGTACTTGATACATATGATTTTGGTAGAGCTTTTCTTACTGAAAGATAAGTATCACACATTTAAACGTGAGAGATGACACGTTCAATTCTTGCTCGGTGTAAATGATATTGAGGTGACCACTCTAACATCTTGTATGTGTGATAGTGGTTCAAATTTCGTGGATTAGTCCAAAAGATTACAAACCATGGTACCAAAAAAAAAAAAGAGAAAGGATCACGGATTTAAACATAGTTTACCTATATTTGAGCACATTCACTTATTGGAAGGTCTTCATGAAAGTAGTCTCCGTACTCTTGCGTTTCATATCTCGAGATTGGGTGTTGTTGTTGTGACATTATATATATACTCATTTGGCAAATGATCGGTCCAATAAACAATGAACGGCGCAATATTATAATATATATAACATAGGACAGTATATATAACGACTAAAAAAAGGAAAACATATGGTTTCAGAAAATGCCCAAAAGTTAATTGGCTAATCATTTAGCTCAATTTCATATTTTGGTCAAGTTCAATTTTATTCAAACATTTACTTTTTCTGAAACGGCTCGACATGGATTTACTTTCATTGCTCTATCTAACTTAAAATTATTGTTCATCGATTAAGACACACAATTTCAAAAAAAATAAATTTATTATTGCTTTGATTTATGCAAAGCAATAAAAATACAGTTTAATCTTTCGACAATTAGTTAAGACTTTCATTAAATTTTGTAAATAGTAATTTTGCTTAAAAACAACAAGGTAAACGTAAACAATTCAACTTCTAAATTGTAATTTGAAATTAAATAATCCTTTTGGAACAACCAAAATAGAAAAGATGAAGAATAACATTGGACAAAAGGAGTATATAATAAAAGATTTGTGGACCGCCAGTTTCTTTGTCGTCGGTTAGTCGTAGCAGGTTGTAAAATCGATAAGCGCTGGTGAGGGGCGGTCGGGTGAAGAACTAGCGATTAATCGGTTAGGCGAGGATTAATCGGAGATTAAACGGATTGGAATTTTTACACAAAATTGTAATATTAGATGTATGAAATAAGCATAGGTCATCAAAATTCAAATATTTCAAGTCTTCAAATATAAACATAATACATAATTCTTCTTAGTTTAAAGTCATACATAGATATTATTCGGTTTGTTGACTATTTTAAGCGATTCTTGACCGATTTTGTCTGATTAATCGGTTTGTTGACTCATTTTTAAGTGATTTTGTCCGATTTTTAAGCAATTTGTTGACTGATTTTTAAGCGAATTTGTCCTATTAATCCGATTTGACCGATTTTGTCTGATTAATTGGTTTGTTGATTTATTTTTAAGCCATCTTTGACAAAACCGATTAAATAAGCCGATTATGATAAATCAAGGCGTTTAGTGAGCGATCGGCGATTATGGAGATGTCGGTAGCGTGGACCGATTTTTGTGGTCGGTCATAAACGTGAACCTCGTGTGGGCTTGTGGACTAATGGGGTTGTGCTTTTCAAAGTCCGGCTAATTATTTGAGCTATATCACATTTTATCAGTCGTAAAAATTGTTTAGTCAACAAAACGCTGAAAGTACAATTTTCTAGTTTAAACATAGTTTACCCATATATGTGTCATTTTGTTTTTCGTTTAAGCAAAGGCTGTATAACTTATATGGGAGAAACCAAGAAACCAGAAAAACATTGGGCCAGAGAAACTGAGCCATGTTAAGACTTGGGCCACAGAATGTTCAATAATAATTCATGACCCAGCAGGCCTAAACTTAACAAAAACTTCACAAATTACCCGCAGTAACCAAATAAAAGTGAAACGAATTTGTAAGCAAATCGAGTTTGCCAATATCAAATCGAACCAAATTAAATATTCTATTTTCGGTTTAGATATGATTTTGGTAAAATAAAAACCGAACCGAACGAAAAACCGAATTCACGTACATATATTTACTTTTTATATATTAAAAACCATTAAAACTCATTTATAAGATTAGTTGGATCTTGCAGTGCATGCGATAAATATAGTAAATGAATTGCTAACCCAACTCTTCTCGCAATTCCTACCCGCTAGTGAATTCATTTCACAACACTCCAAATGTATATGTGTTAGTTGTATGTGTTTGTTTGGGTTTCCTTATCTTTCCCATGACATCTTTATTCCGCATATAAAAAGTCCTTCACAACTCTTTCCCGTCAAACACTTTCCCAAAAGTAAATGATTTTGATAAATAAAGTTTGTATTGATTGAAATAAAGGTTAAAGTTATAAAATTTGAATCAAATAAAAGAAACCTACTAAAAATGTAAAACTAAAACTCATAAAATATATCAAAATGGATGTTAAATTAAAAAGACAAAATTTTAAAAATTTGGTGAAATTAGATCATAAAAAATTAAACGAATTAAAGATATTTAAATTTAAAATAAAGGTGATTAATTAGTTAAGAAGTGGCGTATATCCTTTATTATTATCGGAGCTCCTTATTTTAGTTTGTTAGAGCCCTTCCTTTTTGTTATTTTAGTTAGAGAAGTAATATATATCACTCCAATGATTAGTTTCTTATCTTAATTTTTTGTTCCACAACTTAAACGATTTATATAGTAGATAGATAAATATAACTTTTTTTTAAGTTCAAAATATTTTTTGATGCTAAAAATCTATATAATTAAATGAAAAAATATATAAATTATGTAATTCGGGTCAACCCAAAAATCGAACCAAATTTAAATTCGGTCAATTTAGGTGCTAATTAGGTGCCAAACAGACCCCCATCATCGATTTGATATATTGATAAGGTGAATAACCAGGGTTTTAGTTTTCCTCTGAAGAAAAGTTAACCAAACTAACTAAACTGAATGAATCTAACAACGCGATAACCGAACCAATTTACACCACTAAAAAAACATGTCGCGTATGTTTTTTCAAAACCAATAGTTACAATATGTATCTTTTCAATACTCCAAGGACCAAAAACAGAAACACCCACACTTCTAAAACACTGAATAAGAGTTAACTTGGAGCAGAAGCAGCCCTAATTCCCTTCCGATTGCAATCTCATTCATTCAGGTAATAAATTTTTATAAAATTCAAAATCATAACCACAATCCAATAACATTATATCCAAACTTTTAACTTATCAGGAAAGACAAAAAAAAAAATGACTCAAGACGTTGAGATGAAAGAACAACCACACGTTCCAGCAACAGCAGCAGCTGTCTCTAATTCAATCTCATCTCCCACACCTGTTTTGCAGCGTAACTATCATTCAGATCCGTTACTTAATTTTTTAATTAGTTAGTTGAATATTGTTGTTGTTTATTTGACTGTATGAATTGATTTGCTGGTTTAGATTTGAAGGAGATTGCGGCGTTGATTGAGACGGGAGCGTACGCGCGTGAAGTTCGGAGGATTTTGAGGGCGGTTAGGTTGACTATTGCTTTGAGGAGGAAGCTGAAGGCGCCTGTTGTTTCGACGTTTCTTCAATTTGCGCTTGTGGCTGGATCCGAGGCGCATACGCGCTTGTCTGCGTATTTGCCCAAGGTTTGCTTCTTTGCTCTATGAATTTCGAAGTAGAATTGTGGATAATGTAGAAAAATGTCAGAGTCGGATGGATAACTTATGATTACGCTAGGTGCAATATGATTTTGGAAGTAGGTAACCACTAAAACTTGTAGCAAGTAGAGTTGTATCACAAGATTAGAAAATAAACCGTAATGAATGTATATGAAATGGGATAGCTTAAAAAGATTTTGTGTATAGAGTGGCGTTCGGCGTAGGTTCAGAAGTGATGGCCTGTATTCTAAGACCTCGTTGAATTGCATGCTGTTAAAGTGCAGTTGCAAGCTGTAAAATTTTAGGGTCTGCCAAATAACTTGCATTGTTAATGGCGTGGAGAATGTTAATGGAAAAAGATCATGAGTAGTAATAAAATTTGGCGGTTTCTTATTTTATAGTATGTGTGATGAAAACATAAGTACTAGCATGATTGCATGAATTGGGACGTGGGATATGTTGGCGAAAGTTTACGTAAAAGGTATCCCTTCTCTTGTACATGTTCCAACATTATCATTTCTTTTGCCTCGTTGAAAATGGAAACGGATCATCTCTCTTTTGTAGATACTGGATTGAAAGGGTGTAACTATAAAGGGACATTGCATATGTGATGGGATTGTAAGGGATAAGAATTAAATGATCCATATGTTTCTTGAACTTCAGCAAGTTTGCTGATGCAACCTGCATAAAACTATGGATCATGAGTGTACCCTTAACCAATTAATCGAACAAGATTACCAAGCAGAAAGGGAACATTTCATCCATGCCCACCTAGATATTCAGTCTTTAATTAGGATAGTTGCCTGCTGATGACTACTTACAAATGTATTGATAATCAGTTAACATAGATACAAACATCCTTGTTAACCTTGAGTGAGACATGAGTTGTTCTATCTCTACATGTACGGCAATCAGAGTTTATGAAAATAAAACTTTGAATGAAAGTGATGTGATAGACAAGAAAGCTGCTTCCTAATTCATGGATTCTATTTAACTAACGGACCTGTTTAAACTTTTAATAGTTTCATGTAATTGGCATACATTTGGTCTGGTAATTCTGATTTCTGATTGTGATATAACTGTTTGGATTCAAAGCAGTCATAAACTCACATTTAATCCCCCAATGGTGTCATGTATTCAAATATGCAGATGAGTAATGAAAATAAAACCGCAGGATTCTACTGTTGCCTTTCCACATCTTACGATAGAACATTAGCAATGTTGCCTTTGAACATCTTAGCTAGGCATAGGAATGATTATATCTGGGTCAGAGTTCAATGATCATTTGGTTTAAACTTTGTTTCGTAGTCACATACCAAAGCCTGAGAGATTTAAGAAAGGGTTAGAAAACTAGATGAAAAGAAATGGCTACATCTGATATAGCATTTACAGAAGATAAACATACAAAATTGATGTATTTGGAGAACTTCTTAGGCGGTGTGAACTGTCTCGATAAGGATGCCTGCTTCTACTTGAGGAGTGTTTGTGTTAACTTATATAGTGGGTTTATGAGCTTATGTAAATTTGAATGCCGGTTTAGTGACTTAGATGTGCACTAACAGGAGTTTGTTTGGGAGGTAGAGGTTGGCATACGAGAGGCAGTTAAGATAATCTGAGTGAGTGGAATACACCAAAGGAGGGTAGGAGTGTATGGATAGATGTCATTCACTGGGGTGATTAATCTATATACTTCTGTTGAGAATTGAGATTGAGTTTTTAGCTTAACTCAACTGGTTCTTGATGACTGAATTGTTTTTAGAGTTTGCATCATATGAGGCTAGTGGACTTCTAAAGCTTATAAATTTTTACACTGTTAAATGGTGTATTGTCATTCATTTATCCTGTTATAAGCACCAGCTCTCTATAAGCCCGACAGTTTGTCTCTAGATTAGGAAATAAAGATGATATTATGGGAAGAAGTTTTAAACCATAATTTAAATTTAGATAGTGTTATCTTTTATAAATGAATGAATGATGTATAGCATGCACTGAATTCTTTTTACTTTCTGTGAAGGATGATGAAAATGACATGGAAGTCGATACTGCATCATCTGCCCCTCAAGCTACTGTGAAGCATTCCCCAGAACTTGAGATCTATTGCTACTTGCTTGTGCTCATTTTCCTCATTGATCAGAAAAAATACACTGAGGTCAGCATACTTGATTTAACTATTTTAAACCTCTATTTTCCATTTAAGTTTTTATTATTGGTTTTATGAACCTCGCTTTTACTCATCATGCAGGCTAAGGCTTGTTCATCAGCAAGTATTGCCCGTTTAAAGAACCTGAGCAGGAGAACAGTTGATGTTTTGGCATCCAGACTCTACTTCTATTACTCTCTTAGCTATGAACTTACCGACAGCCTTTCTGAAATCAGGGGGTGCGTATAACTTAACACAAGGTAGTATGTAGTCAATTATTGTGTGTTCATTGTGCCTGATTAAGATCATGCCATTTATTTGCAGTAATCTCCTCGCTTTGCACCGAGTTGCTACATCGCGACAAGATGAGTTGGGACAGGTTATGGTTTTTTTTTTTTTTTTTTTTTTTTTTTTTTAATTATTATTATTATTATTATTATTTTTAAATAAATTTTATTAGTAGTCGTCGGGAGTACTTGTGATTATAAGTTTAAGATTGTGGTAAACAGGAAACACTCCTGAACCTGCTACTCCGCAATTACCTTCATTACAATTTGTATGATCAAGCCGAAAAGTTAAGGTCAAAGGCACCACGTTTTGAAGCACATTCAAATCAGCAGGTATTGATTCTTCATTCTAGTGATGACAATTATTTTGAGTTTGGTTGAATTTTTTAATCATTTGTAATATGTTTTTCCTTTTCCTGTTCTGTGTTTTAGTTTTGCCGGTACTTGTTTTACCTTGGGAAGATTAGGACGATTCAGCTGGAGTACACTGATGCAAAGGAATCTCTTCTTCAAGCTGCTCGTAAAGCACCTGTAGCTGCTCTTGGATTTCGTGTTCAGTGCAATAAGTGGGCTGTGATTGTTCGCTTACTTCTAGGAGAGATCCCTGAACGAACTGTATTTATGCAAAAAGGCATGGAGAAGGCCTTGAGACCATACTTTGAGCTTACCAATGTGAGTGTTATCTCAACTTCTTATTAATTTTTATATGACACAGCTTTGGAACGGGTTGAAATTGGCCAATTAGTAGTACATGCCGAGTAGGAATTTGGTTGAGCCACAAATACTTGTTCCTCTTTAAGTTTTAAACGAAATTATAGATGTAGCAGTTGTGCTTAATAAGATATCGTAACGGCATTACTAAACCTAATATCTGAATAAGAATTAGGAAGTTGTATGAATTAAATATGGACTTTGGGTCACTTTCAGCCCATTTGGCGAGTGTGATATAAAGAAACCGAAATTACAGAACTTGAGAACAAGCATGCCTGAAAGTTTTACTAGAATCATAGCAGTAACTCTATTTGTCACTGGTCTTAATTCGTTGCACTTTATCAAGCACAATTTATTCATTTTTCAGGCTGTTAGAATTGGAGATCTAGAGCTGTTCAAAACCACGGCAGAGAAATTCTCCACCACTTTCACCTCAGATCGAACTAACAACTTAATCGTGAGACTTCGCCACAATGTGATAAGAACCGGGCTCCGCAACATCAGCATCTCCTACTCGCGTATCTCACTTGCTGACGTGGCAAAAAAGCTGAGACTGGACTCACCAAACCCCGTGTCCGATGCTGAGAGCATCGTATCCAAGGCAATTCGTGATGGTGCCATTGACGCAACATTAGATCATGCAAACGGATGGATGGTATCTAAGGAAACTGGTGACATATATTCCACAAACGAGCCTCAGCTAGCTTTCAATTCTCGAATTGCCTTCTGTTTGAATATGCATAATGAGGCAGTTCGTGCTCTTCGTTTCCCTCCAAACTCACACAAGGAAAAAGAAAGTGCTGAAAAGAGGAGAGAGAGACAACAACAAGAGCAAGAGCTTGCGAAGCATATTGCTGAAGAAGATGATGACGATTTTTGAGTGGATTCCGCTAGCAAATCATTGAGGTGTAAGCACTTTTGCTTTGTGTTCTTGTCACTGTTTCAGTATGTTAAAATCAAGTTATGGGATATCACTCGATTTACCCCTCGTATCAGAAGATCAGACTGTTTTGCTTGTGGATCAGTTAGACTATGCATTTTATTCTGACTTTGGCAATTGTTAAATTCTCGAAATGCTTAGATGCGTTGTTGCTTTTATACTACAGGTCTTCCCTCCTCCCGTTCCTTCCAGGCTTATAATGGGTCAAACAGTAAAAAGAATATCTAGTAAACATAGTCAAATTAGCTGAATGTTTTGAAAGTCGAATAATGCCTTTAATTGAATATTCAATTTGACCTTGCATCATGGAACCAGTGTACCTACTACTCTCGGGTTTACCATAGGGAAGGGGTATGATTCCACATCTTCATACCTTGTACATACGGGATTGGGTTTTGGGTTTTGTTGTTGGAGTTGACCTTGCTTGAATCTCACTTGCAACTGCATTGATCTAGCTCGCATTTGAGAGCAAAGCTAAACGTTGAATATATGACTTGATATGACAGCTGAGTAACATTTTTCGCACGCTAAATTTAAAAGCCACATGCTAAAAAATTGTACCATCTTGTTTTATAATTGATGCTCGCGACTGCTTTCATCATACAATCTTTTATATGAAAGTATGAAACCTTACCAAAAGTTTTTTTTTCTCTTTCTTTTCTTTGAATGCATGTATAGTGTGACAACGAGATCTTTTGTTTTTCTTATTCCATAGTTTTGTAGAGTAAACAAATCTATGGCATCTTCGGCGAGACAATTTGCATAACACACAATCGTTTTCACTATGGAGTAGAATTTAAATATATCATACATCATACACTATTTTAATAGAAGACGATCATTTTCAAACGGACTTGGTCTTGCAAGTTGCTCAAGGAGGACCAAAGGGCTATTATGGCGTCATTTTGGTAAGCCATTAAGACAAGAGTCAAACTTGTGCAGTAAGACGGTGTGTGTTACAACACACAATAACCGTATAAACTCATTAGTGTATTACTTTTTGGACGACAACTAACTAGCATCACAAGTTTATCTTACATGGGTTTTTAACTCATGCCTGAAGCATGAGTTAAGACACTAAAAATACATCTGTTTCATCAAAAGACATAAAGATCCATATAAAAGACAAACAAATATACTTATATGCGATCCCAACAGATTTTATCAGATTTTACTTTATCTTGTCTTCTTAAAGACAAGTTAAAAACTCATCTTACATATCTTAAACAGGATTTGAACCAACAACTATTAGATTAATTGGTATCTTGTATATATGCCAAGTTGCCAAGTGCTTCTAACTTCATATCCCATGTAAGGAACACAATTTGTTTTGTAAAATGTTTTTCTTTTGATCTTATTTAGTCTGAGTTATGCTTGGCACGCATATATCTCAAGTACTCCCGCCTATAATTGAGACTGCTATTTTTTGCAACATACTATGAGAAATGATAGCAAAAGCAGCTTTGCTAACTAGTAACTAGATTAAAAATATTTAGTTTCCTTACCTAAGGTAGAGAGGCTGCTTCCAGTTCTACCTTAGAAAGGACCTCCGGCCTTTTTATAGGGAGTGAGGGTCGAACCCCTGACCTCTCGGTTGAAAGGCAAGGGGTTTTCCAGCTGATCCAACCCTACTTGTTTTAACTAGTAACTAGATTGTGATTTAAAAATAGGAATGATACACTCACATAAAAACATCCACAAAATGGTCCACAAAATGAGGCGCCCTCTCTGATTGATGTAGTTTGTGATAATTTCTGTCTTCTTTCGGATTCAACCACTTACTCTTTGACACATCATTTTGTGGCTGATTTTGTGGATTTGTTTTTGTGTGTGTAGCATTTCCTTTTAAAAAATTGCCTATGGTTTAAGTTTATGTGGCGTTGGAGATCGAAAAAGCTTTACTAACTAGACTATAAATAGAAAAAGCTTTACTAACTGGACTATAAACAAAAAATTCTTCTATTTGAGTATGCGAAGTGTTGAGATTAATTCTTAAGCAATGAATTAGTAAATCAAAAAGTTAACACTAGAGCTGCTTTTGGGGTAAAACTTATAGGAGCTTAAATTTTTTAGAAGAAGTTAGCTTTTAAAAAAGGTTTTGTTTAATACACAAATTTAAAGAAGCTTTTAAAAACTATAAACTTTCGTAAGCTCAAGCTAATGAAAATGAGCTTTTAGAGATCAATAAGGTTTATTATTAGTTAAATTACTCAAATACTCAATTATTATGGAATAACACATAAAGGCTCGAAATGTATGTGTGTTTAATATTATGCTCTTTTTGCGGTGACATTTTACAATAACTAGCTTTATCTCAAAATAATTCGTCAAATATATTTTAAAAACATAAACTTCAACTTTTAGCTTATAGTATAAGCTCCAGATAATTTTGACAAACACAACTTATTAAGACTAAACGTGGTAGTCCGGTCGACTCTTGGTCGATCCCCGAATTCGACTAGTCCCTAGCTGTCTCACAGTCTCACCTATTACACATAGGCCATTGGGATGCGTCGCTAGCATTAAGAAATGAGAAGATGGTTGCAAAAGCTACCAACTTGTGGAGATAGTTTATGCGTGTTGGTGTTTTAATTATTTGGTTTTTAGGGTATTTTTTGGTGTGTTCTTGGCCTACTTGTTATATCAAGTTAATCATGAAGTAGTCTAAAAGAAAAAAAGCTGATGTGAAAATGAAAAAATCGATCTTTGATGATCATTACCAAGGTTATAATTAATGCGAGACGTAGAGTGGCTGCATTACAAGCCTCACGTCTTAGTGGTCAAAGCGAATCTTTTGCGTTTATAAAACGTGACATAAAACGACACAAAATATGAAAATATTTATATATTTATATCGTATTTCATATATATTAAGTTTACAAAAAATATTGCATAATGTGGCATAAGACGTGATGACCAAATCTAATGCTTTTGCGTCGCCGCGGGCCTTTTAGAACCTAACATTTTCCATTTCTTTTATAAAATAAAATGGAATGAATTATCTGAAAAAAAACATTACTTAACAAGGCAAACAGTTTATAACTTGCAAGCAATACACATACCACGGACAACAATCACACACACAAAAACAAACAGATTTCCTCACCACATACATACATATGGCAACCACACCTATCTCAGCGCGTCCCTCACGCGCCTCCCTCTTCACCACCCATATCCGCCCTCACCGACCACCACACATCACTCCTTCTAACAACCACACCGTCGTCGCTTATAATAAATTAGACGGACTTAAACTAATATCATCATCTCGTCGGAGAAAAGTGGCGGTGGTTGTGGGTGCCGGAGGTGGTGGTTCTACGGCGGACGAGTCGTCGTTTGAGATGTCGTATGAGAGTGCGTTGAAGCTTTTGGGTGTGTCTGAAGGAGCTTCTTTTGATGATATTTTGAGAGCTAAGAATTCTGTCTTGGCTTCTTGTAAAGATGATCAGGATTCTATTGCTCAGGTTCCTTCTTATTTATTTATTCACTTATCACTCATTATAATTATTTAATGGTTTTGGATTTATTAATTCAAAGATTTGGTGCTATTATGTGGTTGAGATTAGATATTATCGACTCGCCCTCCCCGGGTACCCGAATTTAAACTTAAAACTTAAAACATCATCCGTTTACCCTTTTCTTGATGTGGCAAGTTGATGTTGCTAATTGAATTTAAACTTAAAACTGCATGGTTTAGACTCAAGACTTTAGCATTGTTGTAAAAGACGTAGGCGTTAGTTGCGCACTTGGGCGGTTGATTACCTTGTAGGTGGTAATCAGCCTAGGCAGGGAGTGATGAGATTGGATTGTTTATATATAAATTTCTAAATTATATGTATCACATATTGTTCATAAGACCATAGAAATATGTTGACAACATTAGCGCAAATGTTTAGATACTAGTTTTGACCGACTTTTGATCTTGTAGTGAGTGATCGGCAATTACATGGCTTTGTAATTCTTGTTTTACACAACAGTGAACTTTAGACTATAGTATGTATAAGGCATAGTCACATGAAACGGGGATTGTTCTGGTACGGGGTCGAGGATCGGGCTCGAGTTTCGCTAGGTACCTAGATATAGGTTCGATGGGGGTTATCCTTTGGAATCGCTCTGGTACGATGTACCCAATAATGATATATTCCTAAGGGTTATAAAAAAATCCTAACGTTTATAATAAAAAAGTTAATACTTATCGATAGTTTAAGTCAATTACATATTAGAGTTTCGAAGTTTTTAATTCTGCTATAAATCACAGTAAGAGATCAACGTTCAAAAAAAAAAAAAAAAAAAATCAACATCACGATAAGGAAGGTCCTGATTTGGATTGTTAATTTCCTGATCCCGGCAGAATCGTATCCGATTTGGGAACGCGCGAACTGGATCGCAGTTCGTGGCCTTTCTAGCGAATTATGTTTGTATGGTATAAGGTCCTGTTGCCCACTATTCGGCCCCTTAGAGGGATCATTGGTTTAGCAACTACTGTAAAGCTCAAAATTCAACTCAAGCCTGATGAAATTAATAGAGTCAATTATCTTTATTAACAGATTATACGAGTAATTAATCAAGGACAGTATTAAACTAGGGCAAATCGCATAGAAAGGTATTCTACTTAGGGTCGATTTAAATTTAAGGTACTAAACTTTTTTTTCTCAATTTAAGGTATCGAACTTAATTTTACGTGCAATGTTAGGTTTTTTGACTTTTCGAAATAGGTTGTCGGTCATAATTTTAGCCGAAATGACTTTTAAATGCTCAATAATAATGATACATCACATTAATTAAACATTTCAACGAAAGCAGTGATGAGAAACCTCTTTTGAAAAGTAGGAAAAACCTCAAAAAACCTTACGTTGCACATAAAGTTAACTTCGGTACCTTAAATTAAAAAAAAAAAAAAAAAAATTGGATACCTAAAATTTAAATTGACCTAAAGGAGAGTACCTCTTTATGCGATTTGCCCATTAAACTATTGACACTATTTTCAAACCTGGCTCTAGCATCTTGCGATTGACTTACTCGATTGAATCCTTAGCAGAACCCATACAAAAGCTCAGGCTATATAAAAAATTTCTTCTGTTTGCAGCATAGACCATCATGGTATCAGACTTTAAAATGAAGCGGATTTTGTATATATGTTTTTTTGAATGAATATGAATAACTAGTAGGTTTATTGAAGGACTTTGGTATAACAAGTAGTCAATTATGTCTATCTTTTTACTTTCTGCTTGAAATCGGTAGCCTTTTCCGTAACTTAATACGTTTGCAGGATGTAATGATGTATCTCCGAAATTTTGATTAGAATGTCGATGTCCAACTTTTCCTATATATATAAAAAAAAATATTTGAATTTGTATACGCCAAATTGCATTTGAACAAGAGTATGATGTATAGCTTTCTGGAAAGGAAATATTTTCATTGTGATTGGTTCCGATTTACTAATACAGTCCAGATATTTTTTACAGGTGGAGGCTGCATATGACATGTTGCTGATGCAGAGCTTATCACAGAGAAGAGCAGGGAAAGTTGTAAATAGTAGTATCCGTTATGCCGATGTTAAACCTGTAAATACTCCTCAAATGGGATCAATGCCTCAATGGGTACAAGGTGCCTTTAAAAATCCACCTGTTTCAGTTGAATCACCATCTGCTCGAGATTTGGGCATCGAGGCAGGAGTTTATGGAGCTTTAGCTGTGTTAACTTATGTTAATGGCGCTTCTTCTCCAATTGGTTCCATTTCTGGTGCTGATGTTCCGGGACTTATCTTGGCAAGTAGTTTTGGGGCTTCGTTATATTTCATGACCAAACGAAATGTTAAGCTAGGTATGGCTATCATTACTTATCGCCTATAAAATCTACTATTATATATTATATAATCAATACTTCCAACTCATTTCTTCCCATGGATTAACAATGCTATTGTACATTAGGCACGTAGGTAATATAAACCTGCCAGAGAAGGATGTTATAATTATCACACATCTTTATGATAAATGTTTCACGTGTGAAGCACAACGTTTGTCCTTGGAACTCTTAATGATGAATTTAATAATAGTAGCATCACAACATTAATGGATAATGATTGATTGATATATCGTAAATATGTTTTGTTGATACATTGTAACCTTAATAACTAACTATTTTCAGGGAAGGCAACTGTGATAACCATAGGGGGTCTGGTGGCTGGTGCTGTGGTGGGATCTGCAGTTGAGAGCTGGTTGCAAGTAGATATTGTCCCATTTTTGGGCATACATTCTCCTGCAACTGTGGTTAGCGAATTTGTTCTCATTTCTCAATTTTTGGTCTCCTTGTACTTAAGCTAACCAAGGCTCAAAATTCCTACATTAAATTATGATGCCTCTTGAAATGTGTCATCTAGAATGTGTATTCAATATATGTACAAAAAGGATGCTTTAGAAACTTAAATCAGTCAATAACTTCTCTTTGTTTACTATGAAAGTCCTATAGCTTTAATCACGAACTATATATTCCTGGTTACATATGTCATATTTTTGTTCTAATCTAATCTTATGATGTCATGTGTCTCAAATCTATTGTGGTGAACATAAAATAAAGAATATGAGTTATGTATCCCAGTCAATGGGATATATCGTTGTAGCTCGTTTTTTTATTTGCACAATGCTATCAAGGTCTTCAATGCTATGACCTTTAAGCGCAAACACACAACCACCAAATTCTCCATTATTGTAGCTCTATAATTGCTGGCAACTGTTTTTATACGGCGATGAACAAACTGTCAAATTTCAAACAAACTGTCAAATTTCATCGTGTATGGATTAGGATCTTTTTTTCTCAAAGCAACGATTGCATCGTGTATGTTGTAGCGCACGCCAGTGGCATAGCTTGTGCCATGGCAGTATGGCACAGGGGTTGGCGCTCGAGCCTCCGACCCTTTCCTTTAAAGATTTTGCAGTGGGGAATGAAATGGTACCGCCATGAAAAGTTTCTAATCTGATCGGTAAAAAGTTTCGAACGAGCCGAGCCTAAACGAGCTCGAGCCAAGTTGTAGCTCATTTATTAATCGAGTTTCGAGTTCCGAAACTTTACATACAAAGCTTCATTTAGAACCGCATTAATTAAACGACATAAAGATATTTTAAGTAAGTAACTTAAATATATATATGAACCGAATCGAGCTCGAGTTTATTAATGTTCAAAAAGATATATTATTTAATGAGCTCGAGCTCGAAAGCGTTTTAACTTTTCATTGCCAAAATGTATAAACGAGCCGAGCCCGAGCCCGAACCTATATAACATACCACGAGCCGAGCTCGAGCTTCAAATTTAAGGCTCGAAACGAGCCGAGCTCAAGCTTTTAAAACTTAAACGAGCCGAGCTCGAGCCCTGCAGCCTGCCTCATTGCCACCCTATTACTAACCGTAGTCTATCGCCTAAATGCATTTTCCAGTCAGACGTGTCGTAGGCGGTTCGCCTCGGCTCGGTAAAGATTTTAACTATCCATCGCGACGGGTAGTTCATTTTACTATCCAAAACCGAACCATACTAGCGGAGAACCGGACATGCAGATTCGAATGAGCTGTTACCCGGTTCGGGTCACGGTTAACCATTAAAAAATTAATCGATTCAAATAGGACGAACAATAACTAAAATTAGAACTTAATATTTCCTCGTAGTAAAATTAAATGACGTTGAAGATATTAGAGTCATTGTAAAGTTGTTTCGTCACAATAAAAACATTCAAATTATCATATGTAACAAAATAACTAATACTATTTATTTGACGTTTATAGGTTACGATCACTTTAATCATATGTAATCTATGGACGTTAATACATAATTATATTAAAATGTGTTATACGACAAAAGAAGGCAAAAATATAGTTAATACTTGTCCATTTTATGAATGGTTTGTTAAAACCTATACGATATTATACACTGTTCATTTTGATAACCATGGATAAGAAAATAAAACCAAAACCGAACCATGATATACGGTTTTTCCAGCTTTCGGTTTTCTGCTTCGGTTTCTTCGGTTATCGGTTTTACGGTTTTGGATCGAACTGACCATTTTGCTTCATCGATTTCTGATATTTTGAACACCCCTAACGTGCACAACTAATTGTGACGCTATTGGTTATGGCGTTATGCCAAAGCCCAAACACATTTAAAAAGGTAAGAGCCGCTAGCCTTAACTTTTGATTAACAAAAATCTTTTGGTTTAACCGAATTTTTTTATTGGGCCACAACAGTTCCGTTTCTTTTGAACGGGGAGCCACAAGTCCACAACAGTTCATGCTTGCCCTGTTTGGTTATTATCACTTCTTTCTTTTTTTGTGGGAGTTTAATTCAATTTGGAAGAACTTATACATTTATTTTTTCCATCTTATGAGCTAGTCAAGGCAATCTATATGAGTACGTAAACTCTGTTAGGATATGTCCATGTTCAAATATCGTATGTCTAAAAAACACGTGAGCCCATAAAGACACACACGTTAATACGTAAAACAATTATATTAGTGAGAACTGAGAAGCTATAAACGTTTTAACTAACAGTTACTTGAACTAACGATCGTTGGACGATAGTTAAAGGACTAAAGTGTAAAAGTGAGAATGACGGTTTGGACTTAGGTCGATCGGTGGGAGAGTCCTAGGTGGTTTGGGATTGCTTGACTTGCAATTCAACAATTCTAGCCTATATAATAAAACCTTGGGTCATTGTTGGATCAAAAGTGTAAATTGGCAGGGACACCTCAACCATGTGTACTATAATGGTGCCCATCAACCCTACCCAGCAAAGGTTTGATGCCTGTTAAATACATCCACCCAATACCCAACCATGCGGCGGAACGAATTTGAACTCGTGTCCTTTGTTGGATCAAGACATTACATGGCTGGCCCAGGCTTCTAAGGTAGCTGGTGGCCAACTGCGCTAGGCAGCTGGTTTTTTTTTGACACACCTCATTATTATAACTCAAAACCAAAAGTTCTCTTCTATTTTCTTTGTGCCTTGCTCGACCGAATATCAACCAACCAAAGGGTTTCGGTTTGGTTTTTGCTTAGTCGATCGATCATCAACAAAACCTCAAGGTTTCCGGTTTTGTCTTGTCTTTAGTCAATCGATCACCATCATCACTAAGGTTTTGGTTTGCTTTGTTTCTTGGTCGATCAAACAACAACAACAACAACAACACAAGGTTTCAAGGTTTTGTTTGTTCAAGAATCAAGAAGTTGGTTTAGCTTTTCACTACTAGTACTAGCATACACAATTGTTTGCTAAGAACGTATTGTGTGTGTTTACGTAGAGAAGATCATAATTTGATCTTTATTGGTTCGTGTGTTAGATTTATTCACACGTGAATATTCAAGAATCGTTATTCGTAAGCTTTTATTGCTAAAAGGTACACGTTCTTGAACTTATGTTAATTACTTATACTATGCTTGATCTTTGTCTTCCGTTGCGTACTCGTGTGATTATGTGTTTAAATACTAAGTGTTAATATGATTTAAAATTCCAACAGCGGCATCACGAGTCTAAGTATGGTGTTCGTAATTACATAAACGTAAAATTGGACATAATTTAGTTGATCTTTAATTTTATTAAGCCCATTGGGCAATTTTTTATGTAAAAAGATTCGTGTTTTAAAGGTTATAAAATTAGTAGATATAAACCTTAGGATTTATGCAATTTTTACGTGATTATTTGCCTTGATTAATTGTTAATTGGATATCCATGGTTAAAATGTGCATGTTTTTTTTTATCATAGATGATGGATCTTGATATTTGATATGTTCTTGGTTAATTGTTAAGTGAATTACATGCAAATTAAGTTGATTTAATTTTCAAAAATATTAGTTGTCTTATGTTTGACACCTAGTTTTTATAAATTCGCAATTAATTCTTAGGTTGAGGAAGACTCCTTCTTAGGTTTTTTTTAATCAACTTTTATGTGTTAATATATATTTTTATAAGGCTTACGCTATGTTGGAATCACTCCTACCTTGTATTTCAAGTGTTAGTAATTAGTTTGTAATAGGTTGCTTAAACTAGGCTTTTATGTTTGTATTTATGGCAAGGCTTATGTAGAAAGCCCACGAGCCTCGCCCAAGCCCAATAAGTAAGGAGGGGACTTGTAACACCCCAAATCTCTCTGACAATGGAAGACTTAATCAAGTTTTCATGCTACTTTTGATTGGTATCGCACACAAGTAAAATAAATAACCATTTAACCATTTAAACCAATCCCAAATCAAATATTCAAACATTTAATCCAAGATATAAATTTTAGCCCAAAACATAGTTTAATGACGCAAGAAACTGTCTGTTCTCTCACGCAAACAGAAGAAAACTTAAAACAGCTTAAGCACGAAATCAATGAAGATCCGAGGAGTATAGTGTTTCCCGGTCGTTATGTCCCAAATGAAGTTGTGCAATGGATTACCAAACGCTAGTGATCGAGAGATTCGAACGAAAAAGGAGATTTGAGGTTATTATAACTACGTGAAAAGCCAATGATAAAAATGGCTTAAATGCAAATTAAAGGAAATTAAAAGATAAAATCTATTAAATAAACGCTATCACTATTTTTAAAGTGATGAACGTTAAAACCTAAAACTTACGTTTAAATAAAGATTACGTAAACGCACAAATAAAAACGTGAAAATTACACAAGATTAAGCCTAAAAATATGAAAATACATTTTACAATCCTAATGATAAAAGAAAATTATTAGAAAAAGAAAATTATTTTATAACTAATTAATTAATTATTATTAATTAAAACTATTTTTAACTATTTAATAATTACCTAAAATACAAGAAATTAGGAAATAAAGCTAGAAAAATAAAATTATGAAATGGAAAAGTCTAAAATATCAAAATAGACTTTTCAAAACTATTTTTGTAATTTTCGATTATTTTCTATTTTCTATGCTTTTTAAACTATTAAAACTAATTAAAATATTTAAAAATACAAATTTAACTAAGAAAAATATGGAAAAATATGTTTTGTCTTTTATATTTATCTTAACTTAAGAAAATTGAAAAATTATTTTTTTGAAGCTTTTCTTAATTATTTGTATTAAAAGCTATTTAAAAATGCTTAAAAACTAATTTAAATTAAGAAAAATAGCAAAACAACTTAGAAAAATCTGAAAATTTCAGGAAAAGTCTAAATTAATATTATGAATATAAGAAAAATGGAAAAATAGGTGCTTATGTGGAGAAATTAAGAACTGATGTGGAATGTGCTTAGGAAATAAGCACTAGAATAAGCAAATGGCTACCATAAGCTACCAATTGTTAACAGAAGCTAATTAATGCTAAAATAAGCTAATTACAACTTAATACATCTAATTCTAATCTATATAATGCAAACTACCAATGATTGATTCAAACCGCAAAGCTAAAAGGCCTTCCTGTTTGGGCTTATGCACGTGCTATTCTAATCACCTAATGGAAATCCAAATGTTGAAATCAAGAAACAACCAGCTAAAGGACTAATCTACCAAATATGAGCTCACAACAAGCTTTGTGTGCTTGTTGTGACCTCTGCAAGATGACCGCTAGTCAAAAGTCTCAGACAGACACTTATGGCATCAACCGACCAAGTTTAAGCTATTGCCCTAGCTTATCTAATGAGTCAAAGAAACCTTGAATTGGAAACTAAAGACTACCAATGAGAACATATTCACCAAGTTTCACCAATAACAAGCTAAGATGAACAAGAAATGGTCACGAATCACACATGCACACTCGATATAATCGAGTATGTTCACGTAACAGTTGAGATTTGACTTTTAAGGACAAATGAGATGTTTGACTAAATTGAGATTCTCGAGCCATCGAATTTGATTGAAACTGATGTGAATGGATAAAATACAACTAATGTAAGCTAACTTATCACTAAATCAACCTATATGCACAAACCGACCCAATCGATTCAAGTCGATGAGAATTTGAGAACCGATTTAATGAAACTTTGACTAACTCTACTCTAAGGTGCAAAATGATGAATCTAGGAACTCTAATATACCCATCGAGAACTAATGCAATACAACTTAACAACAAATTTGATCTCAAACTCGCTTTGCATATCGATCCAAACATTCCTTATCATACCGATAAGCATTGTTGCTCGCTCAAATCATCATCCCAAACCGCTATCAATCCAAATCCATATTCTATGATCCAAAGTACATTTGAGTGATGCAAGGAGCACTACTCTAACCATCAATTCCATACTTTACCTAAAAGTGCTAAAATGACGATGCACAATTGTTGATAAAAGCAACTCAATTAAACTCAAACTTCTATGCAATGATTGAACTTTAACTAAAATCTATTTAGACAGTAAATATCACCTAACATTGAACACAAATAATCAATCTCAAGCATTACTCATCGAATCAAATTAAGAAAAGACCAAGGGCTTACATCGACCTGGCTACAATGACTTGAAACCGAGATCAATGAACCAAGACCCAATCTCGCTAACAACCCATCTTACATTCAAAATCAATACTAAATTCCCCAAATACCAAGATTACACCAAGAATCCTACCACATTGGAACTCCCTTGCCATAGGTTTGACTTTCGTTGATCGAAATGGTTTTCTTAGAAAATTGCAAATGGAACAGAAAAACTTTCAAACTTGCTTAGATAACATCAAAATAACTCGAATTAAACTAATTTGAGTAGGTGAAACAGTAAAACTCAAAATGTGACAATCACACTTTTTGGCGGAAACTAAATTTAGATGTAACACCGTAATTGCTTGCTAGTACTTGTGAATTTATACCGAAACAACTATTAAATTACATTAAAACCGAAACCCGTAGAGTTTGAACATTAAAACTATAAAACTATTACAAGGAATTTAGAGCAAATGGTCTAAAAACAGTGACCTTAACCATATGAAATGATAATATATCTTAACTTGGAACTTAAAATTGATTTATATTGATTAAGCAACTTGATTAAAGTACAATAGGACAGAAAATTACAACTTAAAACTTAACTTAAATCCTTAAGACTAAAACGACATACATCTTTTAAAAGTAAAACTAACTACCCTTTGGCTTGCTTCTCTTCCTTCTTTTTATACCCATTCTCTTCTCTTTCCACTGAGTAATTCCCATCACAAACCTTGGCCATTGGATGGCTTTAAACTAATCTTGGCCTTTTATTTAAATTTGGCATGAAAAAAGGATTTAACAATTGTCCGTGATCGAGTGTGGGGAGGTGAAAGATTTGGATTCTTATGTTTGGAGGGGGACTTGTGAAGGGATAAGGTGAGGAAAGGCTTGAGTGTGGCGTAAGAGTTGCAGAGATGGTGATGATGGAAATGGTGTACATGTGAGGAGAGAGGAAAAGATGGGTCAAATGGGTTCGACCGGTTATTAAACAAAGGCGGGTTTGTTTCGGGTTAAAACCGGGTTGAGGATTGGATTGGGTAAAACAGTTGGGCCAAGGGTAATTGTTTTGGGCTTGAGATTTATATAAGGTCCATTTGGTTTGTTTAAGTATTAATACAAGGGACCAAATATGTAAACCGAAATTCCCAAGGACCAAACATGTAAATTATGAAAAGTAGTCAAGGGCTGGTCTTGCCAAGCTTTAATAGTCCAAGGGTTGATTTTGACATTTTGAAAATTTCAAGGACTAGATTTGACCATTTTGGATTTTCGTGGACTAAATTGCAATTTTCTCAAAACTTTTAGATTTTCCACCAAAGGACTAAATATGACGGTTTATGATTTTAAAAGACCTTTGGTGACTTTTCTTACGAAATTTTGGCTGTGGACTATTTTTGACAATTTTAGAAACTGGGGACTAAAACCGCAATTTTGCAAATTTGATATGTTTTTCATCCGATTTTGATATTTTTGTATTTAAAACACATAAAACACCGATTTGTGATATTTTGATCATTTTGATGTGTTTCGAGTGTTTTCGATGATTTTGCGCTTATTTTAGACAAAAATGATGAGTATTTACACACTCATCAATCCCCACATCGAGATATTGCTAGTCCTAGCAATGATTTGAGAAAACATAATGGATTTTAATCTCTTTACCAAAAGCCATTACTTCGGAGTAGCCAAATGTTTCAGCTCAAGTAAGAACCATGGTACACCGATAACCATGTGATTTTGAGCAAACCACCGCCTTTCAACGGATTTGATTTTGTCTTTACCGTGTCGCACCTTCTCGACTAGCCAACTCTTAGATAAATTATCAATATTATCTTTGGTGAGTGATTACCAATTATGGATTTTCCATCGCCTTTACCACAAGCCATAAACTTGCGGCTAGCCAACTCTTCACTTTTAAGGATATGGTAATGAATACCATACAATTTTGGGCAAATTGCAAGTCGTCAATGGATTTGAGATATCTTTACCAAGAGCCGCTTTGCTCATGGATTAGCCAATCCTTTTGTCTTACGTATATGGCGGATCGATAACCAATCGAGTAAGTGCAAAACACTTACTCCAAAAAAATTTTGGCCAAAAACGGGAATTGGTATAATTATATGATAAAATTCGTGAGAATTCCCCACACTTAGAAATGAATATTGCCCTCAATATTCAAAGTACCTACTATGCCAAACAAAGAACGAAAAGGAAATACTACGGCCATTATTTAGAAAGTTTTTTTTTTTTTTTTTTTTTTTTTTTTTTATAACATGGGCACTCCACACTAAGTAGTACACACGGTGAAACCCATGTTGTTACTGTTTTGATTCCAGTCGCTAGCTTGACTCGACCCCAATTTATTGGTTCATGGGAAGCAAAGTGGAAGAAACAATCTCCATCGGACTTTTAATCAAGATGTTTTGACAAACATTCAAGCACGTGAAAGTTCCACACCGATGAGATAAACATAGAACCGCTCAAAGATGATAAATGAAAATGCCGGGTCAAAGATAGTGTCTTCATTCCCAAGGAGTGAAGATGAAGGAAATCACAAGATATTTGAGGAAAGGAAGAAAGGTCTTGATAACAATCAAGATCCATTCTTCATCCTCAAATGTAGACGTATCGGGAGGAAGGGTGAAGGTAGTATCATTAATAAGCAAACTCATACGATGAGTACACCTTCCTCCGAGCTAATATCATCCTCAAGATCAAAGTAGAAATGATCATGTTCCGAGGAGATATGTCATGAGAGAGTTCACCGGAGAACTCTTCATGAAGAATCATTCACATGAGGTGAAACTGTGAACTCTTGTTCCATTGTAGGCTCATCACTATCCTCAATCTGAGTATCAAAGAGTGGATTCTCGATGGTGAAGTGAATTCGAGTCGAATTCAAATAGAGGATTAGTGAAAGTAACTTTGAATGTTTCGGGAACAAAGTGATCAACATTCTCATTTGGATTGTTGGGATAAGAAGTGAGTGAACGATCATTATCAAGGAGACTTTCCGCCTCCCGATCGACCGGAATCAAAGAGTGGATTGATGTGAGTGAGTTCATCGGAGAACTCCTCAAGAAGGGATCAAGATCGGGTTGTGGAAGTGATGCCTCAACGTGCTGATGTTTCCAAAGGAAGCACAATCGTCGCTAAGATCGATAAAGTTTCCAAATGATCATTTGAACACTCAAGAGGGAAGAAAATCACACATCGATCAAAAGTTCCTGTGACTCTCTTGGGCTCGGGACAAGGTCCTCAACACTAGACTTTATGAATTCGTCCGATTCCTTTTCGTGAACAAGGTCAAGATGCTCGTCCCCCATGTTCGAGAGAGTGAGTGGGAGCTTGGTGTGATAGCGCTTGTTTGAGATGGAATCTCAACTCTTGAATATCAACCGGCGAGGGGTTGAGAAATATTACTTCTAAAAGGATAAAACCTCCTCGTCATCGCCATAAAGTGCTGCCTTGAGAAATTGGGAACGCTTAGAGCCGCATGCTCTAGGGCTAATAATTCTTCCCTAGATTTGCGGGCCTCTCGCCTTCTAACAAGCAATTCTCCTATGGTCTTTTCACCACGCACTTGATTCTTAAAATTACTCATCATATCCTCAAGTGTTTTCATTGCGGTTTCAAGATCCCGGGAGATTTCATGAGACAACGGCTCGGTGGAGTTTGAGCCGATGGTGTCGTGGAGGTTGGAAATTTTCAAATATGTGAGAGTCATGATTGTTACAAGGAACCGGGTTCCCTATTTGACAATCGTAGCTGAAATGGGACCTCCACAAGACTCACAACAAAGAGAACCGCTGAGTCCGGACATGTGAATCATATGGATTTTGGTTATAACCAAAGTTCGAGCATCATCGAAAACTGCTCATAGACAAACGTGTTCCGGATTGACACTCAAATCCTTGGTGAGGACCTCCACAAAATTCACAAAGATTGTTGATCATATGAATATAGGTCGGGTTGTGGTGGGTAATTGGAAAAGTTAGAGGGTCGTTAAATGAGTTCGGGTTAGATCATAATCAAATGAATTCCTCGAACCACAAAACAAACAACTCCGTTATGAATATCATTACCACATTGTACACATGTACACTCAACGATGTGGTGAACCATAAAGAGGCTCACCACAACCGACACAAGGAATACACGATTGCATTTGAGAGTTATGAAGAGGAATCGCTTTATTCAAAGAATCATCAAACCAACATGGTGATCCGGATGACTATCAAGTCTCAAGAACATTCAGAAAGATCGGGAGGTGGGACAAGTGGTGTGCTCGAGCTAGCAATTTCCACCACTTCCGTTATGGTCTCCTGCTCGGTTCTTGAGAAACGTGAAGATTAGGCAAGTCATTCTTGCTAGCCACCGGTGTTTGAACGGGTTCATCGTAATCAATTCTAATTTCGACCTTTTTTCATCGGTTTGAATTTGTTCGATTAGATTACGGCTCTATCTTCAAAGAAAGTGTCCTCGTAATCCTCGGTGGGTGCTTTGGGTAGCTCCGATGTTTGAACCGGTTTGTCAAGATTAGAATGTATTTCGGGTTGTGGCGGGTGGTCGAAATAACTTTGAAAAGAATTTTGATGGATAATTCGCACGAATTGCAAAATTCGCTGAACTAGGCCCTCCACACCGCACACACATTTCGACGATGAAGTTGACGAATGTCGACATAAGAATTAAACATATAGAGGATTAAGAAGAGAATCAAATGGTTGAGAGGATACGAAGAATAGAATTAAACAAGAAAAGAGGGTAAGAGAAATAGAATCAACGAATAAGAGGAATGAGAAGAATATTTTTGTGTTTTTGGATAAGAAAATATAAACATATACGATGGATGGTATGAACAAAGAGTGAATATCCAAATAACTAATCTGCTAGACGAAGATAATCAAGACAACACCCGTGGCGCCAAAATTTGATCACAAGAAACTGCTCAAGTTCTCTCACGCAAGCGTAAGAAAACTTAAAACAGCTTAAGCACGAAATCAATGAAGATCCGAGGAGTATAGTGTTTCCTGTCGTTATGTCCCAATGAGTTGTGCAATGGATTACCAAACGCTAAAGGATCGGAGATTTGAACGAAAAAGGAGATTTGAGGTTATTATAACTACGGAAAAAGCCAATGATAAAAATGGCTTAAATGCAAATTAAAGGAAATTAAAAGATAAAATCTATTAAATAAACGCTATCACTATTTTTAAAGTGATGAACGTTTAAAACCTAAAACTTACGCTTAAATAAAGATTACGTAAACGCATAAATAAAAACGTGAAAATTACACAAGATTAAGCCTAAAAATATGAAAATACATTTTACAATCCTAATGATAAAAGAAAATTATTAGAAAAGAAAATTATTTTTATAACTAATTAATTAATTATTATTAATTAAAACTATTTTAACTATTTAATAATTACCTAAAATACAAGAAATTAGGAAATAAAGCTAGAAAAATAAAATTATGAAATGGAAAAGTCTAAAATATCAAAATAGACTTTTCAAAACTATTTTTTGTAATTTTCTGATTATTTTTCTATTTTCTATGCTTTTTAAACTATTAAAAACTAATTAAAATATTTAAAAATACAAATTTAACTAAGAAAAATATGGAAAAATATGTTTTTGTCTTTTTATATTTATCTTAACTTAAGAAAATTGAAAAATTATTTTTTTGAAGCTTTTCTTAATTATTTGTATTAAAAGCTATTTAAAATGCTTAAAACTAATTTAAATTAAGAAAATAGCAAAACAACTTAGAAAAATCTGAAAATTTCAGGAAAAGGCTAAATTAATATTATGAATATAAGAAAATGGAAAATAGGTGCTTATGTGGAGAAATTAAGAACTGATGTGGAATGTGCTTAGGAAATAAGCACTAGAATAAGCAAATGGCTACCATAAGCTACCAATTGTTAATAGAAGCTAATTAATGCTAAAATAAGCTAATTACAACTTAATACATCTAATTCTAATCTATATAATGCAAACTACCAATGATTGATTCAAACCGCAAAAGCTAAAAGGCCCTTCTGTTTGGGCTTACGCACGTGCTATTCTAATCACCTAATGGGAAATCCAAATGTTGAAATCAAGAAACAACCAGCTAAAGGACTAATCTATTAAATATGAGCTCACAACAAGCTTTGGTGTGCTTGTTGTGACCTCTCAAAGATGATTGCTTAGTCAAAAAGTCTCATGCACAGACACTTATGGCAGACCAATCGACCAAGTTTAAGCTATTGCCTAGCTTATCTAATGAGTCAAACAGAAACCTTGAATTGGAAACTAAAGACTACCAATGAGAACATATTCACCAAGTTTCAGCCAATAACAAGCTAAGATGAACAAGAAATGGTCAGAATCACACATGCACACTCGGATATAATCGAGTATGTTCACGTAACGATGAGATTTGACTTTTAAGGACAAATGAGATGTTTGACTAAATTGAGATTCTCGAAGCTTCAATTTGATTGAAACCGATGTGAATGGATAAAATACAACTAATGTAAGCTAACTTATCACTAAATCAACCTATATGCACAAACCGACCCACCGATTCAAGTCGATGAGAATTTGAGAACCGATTAATGAAACTTTGACTAACTCTACTCTAAGGTGCAAAATGATGAATCTAGGAACTCTAATATACCCACGAGAACTAATGCAATACAACTTAACAACAAATTTGATCTCAAACTCGGTTTGATATCCGATCCAAACATTCCTTATCATATCGATAAGCATTGTTGCTCGCTTCAAATCATCATCCCAAACTGCTATCAATCCAAATCCATATTCTATGATCCAAAGTACATTTGAGTGATGCAAGGAGCACTACTCTAACCATCAATTCCATACTTTACCTAAAAGTGCTAAAAATGACAGATGCACAATTGTTGATAAAAGCAACTCAATTAAACTCAAACTTCTATGCAATGATTGAACTTTAACTAAAATCTATTTAGACAGAAATATCACCTAACATTGAACACAAATAATCAATCTCAAGCATTACTCTACTGAATCAAATTAAGAAAAGACCAAGGGCTTACAGTGGACCTGTCACAATGACTTGAAACTGAGATCAATGAACCAAGACCCAATCCTGCTAACAACCCATCTTACATTCAAAATCAATACTAAATTCCCCCAAATACCAAGATTACACCAGCAATCCTACCACATTGGAACTCCCTTTGCCATAGGTTTGACTTTCGTTGACTGAAATGGTTTTCTTAGAAAATTGCAAATGGAACAGGAAAAACTTTCAAACTTGCTTAGATAACATCAAAATAATCAATTAAACTAATTTGAGTAGGTGAAACAGGTAAAACTCAAATGTGACAATCACACTTTTGGCGGAAACTAAATTTAGACGAACAACGGTAATTGCTTGCTAGTACTTGTGAATTTATATGAAAACAACTATTAAATTACATTAAAACTGAAACCCGTAGAGTTTGAACATTAAAACTATAAAACTATTACAAGGAATTTAGAGCAAATGGTCTAAAACAAAGGACCTTAACCATATGAAATGATAATATATCTTAACTTGGAACTTAAAATTGATTTATATTGATTAAGCAACTTGATTAAAGTACAATAGGACAGAAAATTACAACTTAAAACTTAACTTAAATCCTTAAGACTAAAAACGACATACATCTTTTTAAAAGTAAAACTAACTACCCCTTTGGCTTGCTTCTCTTCCTTCTTTTTATACCCATTCTCTTTCTCTTTCCACTCTGAGTAATTCCCATCACAAACCTTGGCCATTGGATGGCTTTAAACTAATCTTGGCCTTTTATTTAAATTTGGCGGGAAAAAGGGATTTAACAGTTGTCTGTGATTGAGTGTGGGGGAGGTGAAAGATTTGGATTCTTATGTTTGGAGGGGGGGACTTGTGAAGGGATAAGGTGAGGAAAGGCTTGAGTGTGGCAGAAGAGTTGCAGAGATGGTGATGATGGAAATGGTGTACATGTGAGGGAGAGAGGGAAAAGATGGGTCAAATGGGTTTGACCGGTTATTAAACAAAGGGTGGGTTTGTTTCGGGTTAAAACCGGGTTGAGGGATTGGATTGGGTAAAACAGTTGGGCCAAGGGTAATTGTTTTGGGCTTGGGGATTTATATAAGGTCCATTTGGTTTGTTTAAGTATTAATACAAGGGACCAAATATGTAAAACTGAAATTCCCAAGGACCAAACATGTAAATTATGAAAAGTAGTCAAGGGGCTGGTCTTGCCAAGCTTTAATAGTCCAAGGGTTGATTTTGACATTTTGAAAATTTCAAGGACTAGATTTGACCATTTTGGATTTTCGTGGACTAAATTGTAATTTTCTCAAAACTTTTAGATTTTCCACCAAAGGACTAAATATGACAGCTTTATGATTTTAAAAGACCTTTGGTGACTTTTCTTCCAAATTTTGGCTCGTGGACTATTTTTGACAATTTTAGAAACTGGGGACTAAACCGCAATTTTGCAAATTTGATATGTTTTTCATCCGATTTTGATATTTTTGTATTTAAAACACATAAAACACGATTTGTGATATTTTGATCATTTTGATGTGTTTCGAGTGTTTTCAGATGATTTTGCGCTTTATTTTGTACAAAATGATGAGTATTTACACACTCATCATTTAACAAAATAGGTCCCCATTGTTTATTAGAGTCGAAAATGATCCTGAACCACGCCTCCATGCCAAGCTTCCACACGTCAAATAATCCAAACATCTCTCAAATACCGAGAAATCATGCTAAAAGGTCGGACCACGCGGTGAGTTCATAGGTTTAAGTTCAACAAAATCATAGTGGACCAGAAGAGTTGATTTGCTATGCAAGACCTAGATAGGCAAATACCGCTTTCACACACCGATCCTACCCGGATCTCCAATCATATAATCACTTACTCGGGCCCTCGCGACTTAGTCCAAAGACTGCCGTGGCAACCTCTGTAACAACCGCCAACCCTGGCTAGGTCGAGATAGAAGTCTATTCTTAGTTAGGCACGGTAAAACCTAGACTAAGGCAACAACTATCGCACATCTATCTACTCAGTCAGCATATAAGCAAATCCAAATAGTTTTAACGGTCCAAAAACAGTATAACCAATAGCGCACAAATATAAATCTTCTGCTAGTGATATTTGTGCGTTATTCATTTCGAGTCCACAAGCACGATCATAACTTCTCGGCTTTTAATCAATCAATCGTCCAAATTATACTAAAGTCCATGTTACGGCTTTGTCGGAGTCAACTATTGACTAAAAAGTCAAAGTGACGCCGACGTAGCTCAAAGTCACAATATATATATCAAGTCCATAATTAAAAGTCATAACGTCGCAATTCAATCCCAAACTAACTTAAACAACCTCGCCAACCAATCAATCAACCAATTATACTCGAAACCAATGTTATGACCCTAATGGTCATGACACGGTCGCGGTCAAGACCACGTGAACCAAACAAGCTTCTAAAAGCTTTTCGGCTCCACGCGTCTCATCCAAACCTCAACTAAACCAATCAATAAGCTACCAAATCGACCCGACTCGGACCCAAGACCCAAGTGGGTCTCGTACGCCACTCAAGAGCCACGTACGTGCCCTATGTGGTTCGTACGTCCCATATTGCTCAACCAAACACAACCAAATCCAATCTACAACACTCAAATCCAATCATTCAAGCTCCAAACACTAACTAAACACAAAACCCATCAACAATCTAGACCAACAACATGAACATAAACCCTAAATTGCAAAACCCATCAAGTTAATGCACCACACATGTACCAAACACTAATTACTTGTTTATTTCATCACTAATTAGCTTTAATTTCATGTTCCACCCAAAAGCCCCAAAAATAATAATTAGGTCGAAACCCTAATTACCCATTTCGTGGCTTTTTATTGTTCAAACAAGCTCAAAACATGTTCTATTTACCTTCTCTAATCACCAATTACAAAAGCCATTTGAAATCTTTAGAAACCCTAAAAGTACGAATCTTAATTCTTGAATTTGGAGGTGTTAATGAAGTCCAAATTGAGTGTATGATATATGGTTGGAAAGAGGAGAAAGAGATCTATCTTTAGGTGGAGGATGTGTGATGTGACGCGCCGGAGTGGCGACGGTGGTGGCCGGAAAGTGGCCGGATTTTATGAAGGTGGTGGTTTAGGGTTTTTAGTGAGAGAAACAAGAGAGATAAATAGTGTTGTGTGTGTTTTCTAGTGAGAGAAATGAAAGGTGGAAGTGAGGCTTGGGTTGGGTATATATACTCATGAACTAGGGACCTCAAAATAATTAATTAGGAGGGGGGCCGGCTACAATTAATTTTAGTATCACTCATATGTGAATTTTAATATCACTCATATTTGAATTTTAGGAGGGGGGGGCCGGCTACAATTAAAAAGGGGAGGGTTCGGGTTGAAACTTTTCGTATCTATCTCGTTTACCCATTCCCGAGCTCACATATCGTCCCCCGAGTGTCCCACGACATTTATTTAACTTCCCAACATCGTTACTCACGTTTTTCCACAAGTTTTGACTATTCATTTGTCAATTTTCGAGTTACGGTCTAAAAGTTACAATAACTCTTGTTTTAGGCTTTTCTAGTGCCGAATCGAATAGTGCCTACCAAATAGAGTTAAAACGCATACGATAACTCATTTAATAATGAAATAAACCGAAAACCAATCGACGATATAAAATCAAGTCACGGTTTATAAAATAGTGTTAAAGGCAAAATCGCTTAATTTAACGTAATGCGGTTACCTAAAATAGACTCCTAAATTGCCGGTTGTCACAGCCTCCTCCTCGAAGAAACCCGTCCCGGTTTCACTTCGAGTTGCTTGGTGTCATAAATGCTTAGGATACTTCCTAAGGAAAACGCCCTCACGTTCCCAAGTGAACTCCGGTTCATGCCGGAGTTCCAACGAACCTAACAATCGAATACGGCTATTCTTCACCTCTTAATCTCACGATCCATAATCTCAATCGGTTCCTCAACAAAATTCAATTTCTCATCAACACGAATATCTCTTAAGGCACAACTATGTTTTCCTCCGAAGACATCTCTTAAGATTACTAACATGAAAGACATTGTGTACACTACTCGGCCCGATGGTAGCTCCAAGCGGTATGCTACCGGTCCGATTCTTTCCGTGATTGGAAAGGGACCAATATATCGGGATCGAGTTTTCCACGCTTAAAACGAATCACTCCTTTCCAAGGAGAAACTTTCAACATAACACGATCTCCAACCCGAATTCTAAAGGTTTCCGCTTTATCTGCATAACTCTTTGTCTATCACGAGCGGTTTGCAACCGTTTCTAATCTGCACTATCTTCTCGGTGGTTTCTAGGACCGCCGGGACCGAAGTCGACTCTCGCCAACTTCACCCAACAAACAGAAAACGACATTTTCGGCCATACAAGGCCTCAAATGGGCGGCCTTAATGCTAGAGTGGTAACTATTGTTGTAATAGAATTCGCCAAAGGAGGTGTCTCTCCACCTTTGACGAAAATCAATAACACATGCTCTAAGCATATCCTCTAAAGTCCGAATGGTTCTCTCGCTTGACCATCGGTCCGATGGTAAGCGTACTATATCCAAATTGCTCCTAATCAGTCTCAGAAGACTTCCAAAGTGGGATGTAAACGACTATCCTATCGAAATGATAGATATCGCACTCCATGACGCCGATACTATCTCCTTAAGATACAATCGAGCAAGCTTATCAAGACTATCGGTTTCACTAATAGCTAAGAAGTGAGCGACTTAGTTAAATGATCAACTATTACCCGATAGCGCCATTGCCGCTAACCGTTCTAGGTAATTTAGTGATAAAGTCCATGGTTATTCGCTCCCATTTCCATTCCGAAGTTCGGGTCAACTAACAACTCGATGGTTTCGATGTTCGACCTTAACTTTAGAATAAGTCGCACCTACTAACATACCGAGCTATCTCGGCTTTCATATTGGGCCACCAAGATAATCTCTTAAGATCCCGATACATCTTATCGGCTCCGGATGAATAGAGTATTTTGATTTATGCGACTCATGCATAATCAACTCATGGATTCCACCATAAAATGGTATCCACTGCCTCTCAAGCATAATGTTCCATCGTAACGCTTCAAGAAGCCGCTTTCACTTTCTACCATTCCATGAAGATTCTCATAAGGACGCTTCTTCCGTCAATGCCTCTACTTGGCGGCTAAAATTTGAGATGGTAAGGCATAAACAATGATCATTCCTAAGGATCTAACAAGTAGGGTGGAATGTCCTCCTTACGACTAAGGGCATCACCACGACGTTAGCCTTACCAGATGATAACGAATCTCACAACCATAATCACTAAGCAATTCTAACCAACGACGTTGTCTCATGTTCGCCCATTCGATCTAAGATATGCTTCAAACTCTTATGGTCGGTAAATACTACACTCTTGGTTCCATACAAGTAATGTCTCCAAATCCCAAGAGCAAACACTACAAAGACCTAACTCAAGGTCATGGGTGGTTTAGTTTTTCTCATGCTTTTAAGTTGTCGGATGCATAAGCAATCACCTTCTCACGCTGCATCAAAACAAGACCTAAGCCTTTATGCGAAGCGTCATAAGACACGACAAAGTCTTTGCTTCCTTCAGTAAAGCTAGATGGGCGCACTACACAACTTCCCTTCGTGTTGGAATGCTTCTTCTTCCTTTACTCCCCATTCATACTTAACATCCTTCCGGTTTAGTTTGGTCACGGTTTAGCTATCTTGGAAAATCCTCAATGAATCTCCTATAATAGCCTCGCTAAACCTAGAAACCGCTTGATTCGATGGGTTCTTAGGAGTCGCCCATTCCTTAATGGCCTTAATCTTAGCCGGTAAACATGAACACCTCTACTATCTATCACATGACCTAAGAATTGTACAGACGAATCCAAAATTCACACTTAGAGAATTTGGCATACAACTTCTCCTCTCTCAGTAATCCTAAAATGAGCCTCAAATGCTCTTCGTGCTCCTCAATACTCTTAGAGTATATCAAGATATCGTCTATGAATACTATCACAAACTTATCCATGTATGGCTTACACACTCGGTTCATGAGATCCATGAAAACCGCTGGTGCGTTGGTTAAGCCAAACGACATCACTTGGAATTCATAGTGTCCATATCGAGTTCTAAACGCAGTCTTAGGGATATCCTCTTCTTGAACTCTAAGCTGGTGATAACCAGATCATAAATCGATCTTAGAAAATACACTAGCTCCTTGGAGTTGGTCGAATTGATCATCTATTCTAGGTAACGGATATCGGTTCTTCACGGTCAACTTATTCAATTCCCTATAATCAATACACATCCTAAACGATCCATCCTTCTTTTTCACAAACAACACCGGTGCTCCCACGGCGATTTAACTTGGTCGAATGAATCCTTCTCCGACAATTCACCAACTGCTTAGACAGCCCTCCAATTCTCTTGAGCAAGTCGATAAGGTGCCCTGCCACGGTGCCGCAGACCGGTATCAACTCTATTTGGAATTCCACTTGTCGAACAGTGGAATCCGCGCATCGTCGGAAACACATCGTGAAATTCTCTAACGACGGTACATCATTAAGGTTTCTTTCATTCTTCTCCTCGCTTTTCGTAAATTGAGCTAAGAAAAGACAACCTCCTCATCGATGTACTTCGAGCCTTAATACAAGAGATGATGCCCAACCGAAGGACTTCCACGGTCGCTCGATCTCCTTGTATGCTCGTAACTTTTCCTCCATACGGTAAACGACAATCTTCTCATCACAAATGATGTGTGCACCGCTCTTCGATAACCAATCCATTCCGATAATGACGCCAAAACTTCCTAAGGTAACGGCAACAGATCTATACTAAACGGGCGGTCTAGGAAACTTAAGGTACAACCTCGAACTACGGTGTCTATCTTCTCTATTCCCATTCGCTAATTCCACATCGTAACTAAACCCTAGAGGTGTTTGGGAGATTCCTAGTAATGGCATAAAGTTGGTGGATACGAAACTCATATCCGCACCAAAGATCAAACAAGATGGAAGCATAGTGATTATTGAGAAGGAACGCATCTGTAACAACGTTAGGGTCCTCACCACTTCCTTCCCAATAGCGTAAACACGCTACTGCTCCCATGTCTCTCTCACGATTCTTAACACCATTGTTTCCGGGTTTTCCACAACCTCACGCTCACGTGGTTTAAGCCATTACCTCCTACACCTCTGTTAGAAAATCCTCCTACATTACGGATTTCCTCTCATCCACGGATCTCGGCACTCATTCTTAAAGTGTCCTTCTTTCCACATCCAAAACAGTGACAGTGGCCTTCCAGCCCCGCCTCCTTGTGCAGCTTGAGTCAGCAAGTGGACGAGACCCACAGCCTTGGCTATGTGTCCTACCTTAGAGCACTTCCTACACACAATCGGGCATGGTCCATGGTGGTGTCGGTTAAACGACCACACACAAGTTTACTACCTTCAGAACCTTTCTTATCTCCATTTCCTATGGCGAACACTCGGTCTGCCTTTTCCGCTTGTTGCCATTTCGCTTCACAACTTCATTCGCCTTCCTCTTATCGCTCCTATCACTCTTACCCTTATCTCCTAATTCTAACACACAAGAGTCCATCGACTTAAGCCATAGCAATTGCCTCATGCAAATTGGTCGGCTTAGCAATGATGACATCATTTCGAGTAGCTAAAGGTAATCCATCAAGATACCTTTCAATCTTAAGTTCTTCTGCACGAACCATCTCGTGGCAAAGCAAGGATAGCTCTTGAAACGACGAGTGTAAGTCGCCATGTCAAGACTTTAACCTTATGGTTCCGAACTCACTTTCTAACTTAACTTCATTCCTAGGGCGTAAGTCTTAATCGTGAGAGCCTTAAATTGAGTCCAAGACATACTATAGGCTACATCAATTCCTACCGCCTGTGGTAGTTATTCCACTGTGTCAACGCCTCGTCCTTCAAGGTAAATGTTGCATACTTAACCTTACAATCCTCATCACAGCTACTCACAAAGAACATCAGATTCGCTTTCTCCAACCACCTAGTCAAGTAAACTACCCCCGCCTCCAAAATCTATGGGACCACGTAATCGAACTCCTTATAGGTACAACCTCGAGTTCGATTCAAGATCGGGTTCCACTAGAAGTGTTAGAAAGATTAGCCTCACCAGCGCTCAACGACACTAGTCGGTCAATGGGTTGGGTTCATAGTGGAGGGCTTTGTGAACAGACCATTCTCAAAGACGGTCATCCACATTCGGGTTCCCTACAACCGGTTATCCATGTTCGGTTCTCAACATGTGGTGCGGTCGGGGTCGACGACGATCATGACGACTAAGGCAACAACAAAGAAGAGGAGTCATTTGTTCCTAATCGTGTTTCATCTTGTTGCTACCATTCGGGGCAAGAAGAACAGCTTCATAAGTTCACAATTTACGCCTAAAACAGAGTCAGTTCCAAGGGTCACTACATAACGCCCGAATACATACTCAAGGCTTAACAAAGATAACGCTATACCAAAGCGAAACAATCAAATCTTGCATCATAACTAAGGATGCACGCTCCAATAACCATAACTCATAGGTTTCACAAGTGGGAATACATGGAAGGATTCAAGAAATCAAAACGATCCTAACAACGATAACTATAAACAACTAGGATAATCCTACATCTCGAACCAATTACTACTTAGTTTCAAGATGGCACAAACCATAAATCTAATACTATCTAGCCACGCCTATGAATATCACCATCGATCTCCTAACATCGCCAACCTCTCCACAAAGAGGTTAACTCAACACGTCGAGCGTCATGATCGCTCTTAAGCTCGCGACCTCTCTCCAACTCACCAATCCTACGCCAAATTGCTCTATCAAGATCACGCGTCATGAACCCTCTAAGCGTGTCCCCAACCCGCCTCGGAGCTCCGACATACCATCATGCAAAACCCTAGTCCTCCCGACTACAATACCCATATCACTCTAAGATCCTCAATACTAGCTCTAGACACTCCAACCAAACGCTCCGTCAACCGACTAAGTCTAGTACCCCGAGAGGTAATCCTCTCCCACATCGTAATCTGCCTCACCATACGCCTCGGGTTCAAGCAATCTCGACAGATCTCCGATCCTAACGGCCACCTATATAAGGTGAGTAAGGTGGTGAATCGATGTCTAAAGGTCGTCCAGGGACCTGTGCCTGTGCAAAGGAGAACCCGGTCTAGGAGAATGTGTAGGACTCGCAGGAGGAGTACCCCTTCCGGGATATCCTCATCATCCTCCTCCCGAGGATCCTCATCCTCATCAACATACCGCCCTCAATCTCATCCTCCTCCTCGACATCATGCTCCTCCTCGCCTCATCCATAAGGGAGAGTCCATGAGTCGAGTCTCCGTGTAAATCCCGAGGTGGTACACTAGGAGATCTAGGCCTCCTAAGACATGGTGATGTCGCTAAACGAATAGGTGATGATGGTGGTCGCACGCACATGCGGGCGGCAACAAGCAAGCCTAGGAGTCTGCTCTCGCTAAAACCGATGTAAAGTGAGTCGCCTAGACGAGCTAGGGCGATCCGATGATGAACTAGAGTGACGGGTGATCTCATAAGGATCACCTCGCAACCGCCATGAGAGTCAATGCCGGCAAACTAGCAACAACAAGGACTTCTCAAACACATCAAAAGCTAGTGAAGGCATAGTCCGTGACAACGGCATAGGGTAGGTATAAGTGTTCAAACAACTAGTTTTTAATAAGCGCAATGACTTAACCAAAACACATATCACATAATGTAAGCTTTAAAAGTGTAGGTACCACATTACTCAAAACATGCCTTTAAATAACACACATAAGTTCCGTTCTATCACATATCAAAGCAATCGAGTTCAAATTCCAAAATCGTAATATACCGTTTACTCAAATCAATTTCCGTAATATTTCGATAATCACATCCCATTTTCCCAAAACTAATAACCATATCTAATTTCCAAAACCAATAATCATATCTCATTTCCAAAACCAATAATCGTATCTCATTTCCAAAACCAATAATCGTATCTCATTTCCAAAACCAATAATCGTATCTCATTTCTAAAACCAATAATCATATCTCATAATTCAAATCGCATTTCATACCAAAATCAAATAAGAAGCTTGCTTGCATGCGCGCAAGGCGGTCGAGGATCAATTTTTCTTAAAAGCGGTTATAGTTTAGGGTTTATGAAATACCTAGTTCTCTATAACCTTGAGCTCGATACCAATCAGTAACACCCCAAATCTCGGACAACTAAGACTTAATCAAGTTTTGGGCGCTACTTTTGGATTGGTATCGCACACAAGTAAAATAAAAGATAACCATTTAACCATTTAAAACCAATCCCAAATCAAATATTCAAACATTTAATCCAAGATATAAATTTTAGGCCCAAAACATAGTTTAACAAAATAGGTCCCCATTGTTTATCGTAGTCGAAAATGATCCTTGAACCACGCCCATGCCAAGCTTCCATACGCCAAATAATCCAAACATCTCTCAAATACCGAGAAATCATGTTAAAAGGTCACTACACGCCGTGAGTTCATAGGTTTAAGTTCAACAAAATCATAGTGGACCAGAAGAGTTGATTTGCTATGCAAGACCTAGATAGGCAAATACTGCTTTCACACATTGATCCTACCCGATCTCCAATCATATAATCACTTACTCGGGCCCTCGCGACTCTAGTCCAAGATCGTCGTGGCAACCTCTGAACAAGCCAAACCCCGGCTAGGTCGAGATAGAAGTCTATTCTTAGTTAGGCACTCAGAAACCTAGACTAAGGCAACAACTATCGCACATCTATCTACTCAACAAGATATAAGCAAATCCAAATAGTTTTAACGGTCCAAAACAAGAGCATGATTCTCACCCCAAAATAGTTCAAAACGAAGTTAAACCTATATAAAAGTGAGGCTATGAAACTCACCTCAAGCAATCAACGACAATCAACGCACAAATATCACTAGCGTAAGATAATGTAAATCACAAAGACATCAACTATCGACTCGGCACAACCTATTAATGTAGACCAACTTAATATACATATTCCTCAAAATCAACGTTAACTACCCCAATATATTCCATTCCTTTATTTCCAAAACGCCTCGCTTTCACCATTTAATCCTAGTGTTTGGTATCCTCATGGGTGTATCGAATCAATATGATGCCATGAATGCACTCAAACAACCAATATATAACTCAATGCGACACAATGAGACCTTTAAACGATAAGCTCCATAGTTCAATAAGTTTCGAATAAATAGTAGACCTTATCGAATTCGCAACTCGATAAACTCATTTATTTACTCGTATCGCTTATTATCCCATAAATCAATCGTATCCTTAAAGAGTCATAAGGATAGTTCACCCATTAATAAGGTTACCAACGTATTTCAGCGGGCTCTTATTAGATTCACAACCTAATAAGTCCGCTACCCACCGATCAACAATATTAACGTTAGGTTATCCGTAACCCATGCACACATAACGCAAATAAATAATTACTTATCCAACATTAAATGTCCACAATTGACATTTATTGAGAAACGTATACTAAACGTTAATTATTTATTTATTACAAAACCTCTCCAATTTAGTCGTTAGTTTCATTTAAAACTAGTAAATAACAAGATAAATCTTGTTATTGATATTTTTGGTACAAAAGCCCATTATTATTTACATTTCATAGTTTTATTAGCATTTCCATATATAAATATATTTCACAAATTCCAATATAAATCTCATATCGTTATTCGCTTCGAGTCCACAAGCACGAGTCATAACTTCTCGCTTTTAATCAATCAATCGCCTAAATTATACTAAAGTCCATATTACGGCTTTGTCGAGTCAACTATTGACTAAAAGTCAAAGTGACGCCGACATAGCTCAAAGTCACAATATATATATCAAGTCCATAATTAAAAGTCATACGTCGCAATTCAATCCCAAACTAACTCAAAACAACCTCGCCAACCAATCAATCAACCAATTATACTCAAACCAATGTTATGACCCTAATGGTCATGACACGGTCGCGGTCAAGACCACGTGAACCAAACAAGCTTCTAAAAGCTTTTCGGCTCCACGCGCCTCATCCAAACCTCAACTAAACCAATCAATAAGCTACCAAATCGACCCGACTCGGACCCAAGACCCAAGTGGGTCTCGTACGCCACTCAAGAGCCACGTACGAGCCCTATGTGGTTCGTACGTCCCATATTGCTCAACCAAACACAACCAAATCCAATCCACAACACTCAAATCCAATCATTCAAGCTCCAAACACTAACTAAACACAAAACCCATCAACAATCTAGACCAACAACATGAACATAAACCCTAAAATGCAAAACCCATCAAATTAATGCACCACACATGTACCAAACACTAATTACTTGTTTATTTCATCACTAATTAGCTTTAATTTCATGTTCCACCCGAAGCCCCAAAAAGTTAGACATGTTGCCCTAGTTCCTTCCCTATATAAACTCATGTAAACCTTTATTTAATGTAATGCGGTTACCTAAGGTTTGTTCATTTGCATTCATATCCTACGCCTAACATTTCCATATTATTCATACGTGTATTTTGTTGTTTGTTCAACCAATCTCTACTTCATCTTATTTTTACATATTGTTACTTGTGTTATATTATGGTGACCTAACAATGGTATCAATCGCCATCTAGTTGGGTGAAACACTTTTGTTTTTGAAGTATTATTTCATACGCTGGGTTTTAAGGATACAAACTTTCATACGCTTAAAGCTTTACTTTTTACACTTGTAAACTCAAGATTCTTGTGGTTTAAGGTTTATTTAGTGTTAAAGTTTAAGTTTTTGCATCAAGTTTCAAACTTTACGTGTGTAGATTAGTGTTTAAACTTGTTTTTGATTCGTAGTATTTTCTACGCGTAAGGGTGATATTTGTGTTCAATCATCAAGTTTCAAACTTTCTTGTTATTTTGGTGATATTGAAGCTATTTCATCATTAAAATCAGTTACAAAACATTTTTGGGCATAAAATCAGTTTTGGTGAAAGTTGGTACTTTCTACCGTAGTAAAACCCTATTTTTACTCAGTACACAAAGTCTACGCCTAAGCAAAGAAGTTACGATAAGGAATTCATCACTTGATCTTCAAAGTCGTTGAGTTTACTCTGTTTTCTTGCTTGGATAAGCCCGAAACACTTCGACTTTGATATCTTTACACTTGGATAAGTGTAAAGGATTTTGGGTAAACCCTAGTTTTACGCCTAAGCTTAACACTTACGCGTAGAAACTTCTTTGCCTAAGCATTTCCTACGCTTAAGCTTGTCTTACGCCTAAGGAAATATTACGATAAGGTTTCTACTACTAAGTCTTTGGTTTACGCCTAAGCTAAGTTTTTCTCAAGTCTACGCAGAAGAAGTTACTACGCCAGAAACTCTTGTCTACGCCAGAAGTTGGGTATTACGCGTAAGGTCTTTTCTACGCATAAGTCGGTTTCTACGCTTAAGGTTACTTCATCAACAAAGTTTCATTCGACTACAAAGATCCATCATCAACACAAGTTTCAAGATGTCTCAACCACCATACTCTAGCTACTTTCCTCATGAGTATCCTCAACAACAACAACAACTAACTCAACAACAACAATTTTATCAACAATATCCTCCACCATCTCAACAAAAATTGCAACAATTTCAAAAACAATTTCAACAGCCGTCTCAAATGTACTTTCTTCAAGGAGCAAACCCTCTTCCACCACAGATGGTTCAACCAAACCCTCGTCAACAAGTCCAACATTGTAACTACTTCCAATATCAATATCCGGCTAAGTATGCTATTAATGTTACAACGCAAAAAGGAACCTTCTTGGTTTGTAAAGATGTGTGAAGCTTTAAGTAGCCAACAATCCATTCATGAAGTCGATCCTTGATAGACCTCCAATGCTCACTCCCGAAACTACTCAATGGGTGATAAGGTTCTTTAGGTTTTGTGATCTCAAGAAGCCACATGGTAAGTTTTGAAGAAGGTCATCCTTGAAGGTCCTTTTCGATGCCTACTATCACCGCACCTCGAGATCCGAATGCTAATCCACCAAGAGATGATGTTACCAACGTTGTCGGTCTTGATCAACTTACTACTAACCAAATTCTTCACTTAGAAGCCAATGAACTTGCAATGCAATATATCCCTTTGGGATTACCCAATCCGATACTTTGTAGTGTTGATGCTCAAAAGATCGCTAAAGCAATGCGGAGCACATTCATCTTTTAATGGAAGGCACATAACTCAATCAAGAGGACATGGAATCCAAAATCTACTTAGCATATGAACACTTCATGATTGAACCAGGGAGACATTAGAGTCATATCATCATCGGTTTTCGACATCATCAATGACTTGGATAAACATAATATCATTATGCCAAGGATTGCAATCAACACAAAGTTCCCGAGTTGTCTTGGTCCCGATTGGGAGAAGTATGTTATATTCATCCGCTGCTTAAGAATCTTCATCAAGCTACATACGGATTGTTGTATGACTATTTGAAGCACCACCAAAAGGAAGTAGACAAAGAAAGAATCATCCGTGGAGTCCCTGCTTCGCCTTCACTCCCGGATAATCAAACTCTTGCTTTGTATACTCAAGCATGTTATCCTCAATTTCCAACCTTGCCAACTGTCTTCACAAACCCTCCACAACCAACTGCTCAGATTACACCATATGATCCATCACAACAACAATCACAAGAAACTCAATTGGTTCCATACAACAACAACAATGATCAAGCACTCTACAGTGAATCAAATGAGGATGCAGAAGCCTTCGATGCATTGAATCAAGGATTTGTAATGATTGCAAGAGCCTTCGGATGATTTGCTAACAAATCCAACAACCGCATTCGCACCTCATCAAATACAAGAAATCAAGCTGTTGTTAACAATGGAAGGGTTGAGGTTCGTAATCGTGGAAATGGTCGCCGATGAATAGTGGTCAAGGGTTTAATGTTAATGGAAGGAATAACATGGGTGCTCCACAACAACGGGTTCAAGTGGTTGATCGTGAAAATGCTCGATCGGGTTAATGGTCTCCGATGCTATAACCGCAATGAAAAGGGTCATCCGCTAATGCATGTCCAAAGCCGAGAACAAGAGGCAACGCTTATCACAAAGAGGCTTTACTCTTGGCTCTCAAGGATGAAGCTGGTGGAACACTTACCAACAAGGAACAGAGCTTCATGGCTGATGCTGATTCTGATGATGATATGGAGGACTTGCAAGCTAATGCAACTGTGATGTTAATGGCAAACATGCAAGAGCTCCACATGAGTGACACATGCCCAATGTATGACACTGATGGCTTGTCTCAGGTACCGGATCAAAATATACTCATTAATGATCTGATATCTCTGCCAACATCTGCTTCCGACGAGGCTCAGAGTATTCAACATGAATCTTCTACATCTCATTCCGACGATAATCAAATGGATCCCGTAGTTATATTTGACGATCAAGATGACCTCATGGTTAATATTGATAATCAAGTTGACTCGTGGTTATATTTGAGGATCTAAATAATGATCATGTTGAGACTCAAGTTGAACAAGATGAACCTTTGTCTAATCCGATCTTGAGCTCATGACCAACTTAATTCGCACCACCCAATCTCAATTGGAAAAGTGCAATGACATCAATAAGAAACCGCAAGATAAAATTGCATTGTTGACTAAGGATAATGAATGCTATAAGTTCCAACTCAACATTTTGAAACTAAAGAGAAACGTGAAAAGGTTTTGAAGTCGCTTTGCAAAATCATACCAAAATGAAAAATCTTTGGAAAACAGATATGTGATCTAGTTGCCTCCAAGAATGCATTGCTTTCTCAAATAGAACAATTAAAATACAATCATAAACAACAACTTAACGCCTCACTTCGGAAACTCAAAAGCCAAGTCCGAGTTGTTAACTTGTCAAAACAGCTTTGTGAGTACAAAAGCATTCGAGGAAACAAATAGATGACTATCTTGAGGAAATTGTCGACTTACAACACAAAATCAAAGAGTTTCAAATGTTGTTTATAAACATGGTGAGTCAATCACAACAATTCAAAAGTTTTCTTTAAACCAAATCCAGATGGATATGGACCAATTCTTGCCGATCACCAACCAAGTTTTTCACATAGAGCATTCAAACCAAATCCTCAAGTTTACAAAGCAGTAACATAGAATTGATGACTCAATTATGAGTGTTGTTGAATATAATCGTATTGAGGAATTAGATGCGTAAGACGAGAGTCGGTTAAAATGGAAAATGTTGTTTATAACAAACCATTTAACTATTCCAAAGCCATAACTTTCACACACAACAGATACTTCTAACACACCTGGGTTATCACACCTAATCCTGAGTCCTCCTCTCATGATGGTCCCCACTCCAATGTTGCACAAATTAATGGTCCTTTACCTTCTTTTAGTGAAATAAAGCCATTAGCTTAACGATGTCAAGTTCTAAAATGTTTTGACACTTTTATGTCTGACATCAAACTTTTGGAACATGCAATTGAAGTTAATTCTGAAATAAAAGCTGAACATTTTCAATCGCCATTTGCGTGACAACAAAGGGATATTTTTTAAAAAGGGCTTTTACCACATGTCCGAAATCTAAAAATGTGTGCAATTTATTAGGAACGGGAACTTCAGAAAGAGATTGGACTTATGAAAAGAGTTTTTGAGAAAACCAAAACATCGATTTCAACTACTAAACGTAAAAAGAAAATGTTGAGAAATCATGTTGACCGACTCTTGGAAGATGTTATCTGTTTTGATACCATAAATGTTGTGTTATTACATTTTGTTTCATATGCATTTGATTATATCTCTGTTGATTCTGTTGATAACATTGAGAATACCGATAATGTGTCACAAATCGAATCTTTCAAAATTGAAAATGAGCGATTGTTAAATGAGCTTTCGAATGCAAAACGCCGTCTTCAATGGTGTCAAAAAGATTGTCAAAATCGAGAACTTGCTTTGCAAAACAAAATCAACCAGCTATGCTTCAAAATCTTTTGATCCAAAATAGAACAACCGGATGATGAAAACGTGTCTTTAAAATGTCAAATTTCAAAATATGAACAAGAAATTGCCAACGTCAAAATGTAATATGGTGTCATATTTGATTTGCTCAAAAGACTCGTGCTAAAGCGCCAAAAGATGCCGATGATCATCTTGCATATACCAAAGAAGTTTTACGAAATAATGGAAACACTCGCCTCGAAAATCAAGATTTGTTACACACTATCCATGACTTAAAAGCGGAGTTGGTAAAACTTAAGCAAGATAAGATTAGTAACACAAGTGTACTTGCCCTGTGAATGTTTAAAATTGACTCTAGAACGCCTAATGACAATCCACAAGATACTAATGTGCTTCCTTCCACTGAAACAGGAATAGTTGCCTCTTTTCCCAACGTTAGATCTTCACAGCTTAAGAGCAAAACCAGGAAGAATAGAAAGTTGCAACGTAAGAGAAGAACAATAAAGACATCTGAAGTAGAAGAACACCTTAGGACTTTGAATAAAACTCAAGTTGCACCCACTTTAGACATTGCGTTAGACAAATGTAATAGCCAAAGTGATGTAACGAATGTCGAACCTTTAAGTACTTTGAATGTTATGTTTGAAGCATCTTGTGTTGGTTGTCGAAAAGCATGTTTTCCGTTGTCATGATAAATGTGTTGCTAATGCTATCTTATCTCGTAAGCGGAACAATAGAAAACGGAATACCTCTAGGCCCACTAATGCTTCTAAGTCTATGCTAGGTAAACCGCCTACTAATGTTTCTGCTACGACCATTGCTGTACCCATAGAACCCACTTCACCTCCTAGGAAGAAAATATCACCTAGTGCATTCACTAAGACCAAAGCTAAGACTAGTTGGACTTGGCGAGATGGTTACAAAACATACCAGATTTAAATGGATTCCCAAGATCATTAACATGTGTGTTTCAATGTAATCAGAACGGAACCTCTAACTCTTCGGGTTCCACCTCTACTTCTATTCCACCGTGTCGTCTGTGTGTAATGCAGTGATACAGATCATCCTCCTGATTGTTGATAGCGGATGTTCCCGACACATGACAAGCAATCTCAAATCATTATCAAACTTTGTCTCAAAGTTCATTGGCACTATGTGTTCGGAATGATCACTGCAGCCTATCATGGGCTACGGAGATTACATCAATGGGAACATCGAAATTAGCGAGTTTATTATGTGGAAGGTCTCGGTCACAATCTCTTTTCACCGGTCAATTTTGTGATGGAGATTTGGAAGTTGCGCTTAGGAGAAAACTTGTTTCATTCGTGATCTACAAGGAAACGATCTTATGTCCGAAACCGCACATCAAGTCTTTACACAATATCAATGCAAGACATGATTGCTTCATCTCCCATCCGCTCACTTTCTAAGGCAACATCAACAAAATCTTGGGTGGCAATCACCGCCGACTTTCACACTTAAACTTTCAAACCATAACCAATCTTGCACGATACAAACTTGTTGAAGGACTTCCAAGATTTCGGTATTCTAAAGATCATCTATGCTCACCAGAACAAGGGAAAAGCACTCGTGCTCACTTTCCTTCAAAGGTGGAACACATCCCCAAAGATGTGCTTCATCTTCTTCACATGGATTTGTGTGGCCCGATGCGTGTGCAAACGATCAATCGTAAATGCTACATTCTTGTAATTGTCGATGACTACTCAAGATGGACTTGGGTTTATTTTCTTCAAGTAAAGATCAAGCTCCACGATGATCATCACCTTTCTCACGAAAATTCAAGTTCAACCCCGAACACAATGACAAATCGTAATGCATGACAGAGGAATTGAATTTGTAAATCAAACTCTTCGTGAATACTATGAGAAAGTAGGAATTGAGCATCAAACATCAATTGCACGGACACCGTAACAAAATGGAGTTGTTGAAAGACGAAACCGACGTTAGTGGAAGTCGCAAGAACGATGTTGATAAATGCAAACTTCCAGACACTTGGGGTCAAGCCGTGTCAATCGCATGCTACACTCGTAACCGCTCTATGATAACCAAACGCCACAACAAAACACCTTATGAGCTTATCCATAACCGCAAACCGAATCTCAAACACTTTCATGTATTTGGTGCTCTCTCATTACCCGAATAATGATCGTGATGACTTTGAAAGCTCAAGGCTAAAGTCGACATTGAGTCTTCGTTGGATATTGTGAAAATTCTAAAGGATACCGGATCCGAATCGCCGACAAGGGAGATTATGGAAACGATTCATGCAAATTTCGATGAGCTTACGAAATGGCTTCGAGCAAAACAACTTGGAACCCGGACATAACCGCTCAAACTTCCCCAAACCCCATCATCACCGAACCAAGCTTACAACTTACTCGTCATCAAATGGAACAACTATTTGCTCCTCTCGCTTAGTGATGATATTGATCAACGTGCTCCGATGTATCAAATGCTTCACGCTCAACCCGATACAGATCCAATCCCCGATACACCGCAACAACAACTACTGAAGAAGAAGCACCTCCAATTGATTCTACAACAACAACCGAACAAACCGCATCCAATGACGCCGAACTAACCGATGATCTTCTCGAATCAAGATGTACCTACACCCGCAGATTATGATCCAAATGCGTTCTTCAATCCTTTTGCTAATGAAACGCCACTCGATGTTGCGGAATCATCTACAAGCCATTTGAATCCACCTAATCTGCATAATGTATATCAACATCAACCCTCCACACATCGTTGGACTAAAGACCATCCTCTTGTGAACATTATTGAAACCCGAATCAACCAACAGAACTAGACAACGCCTTCAGATCGACGGTGAACATTGCATTTATGCACTTACCGCTTGCCAACCGAACCCAAAACATTAAAGAAGCAATGACTTATGACAACCGGATTGAATCCATGCAAGAAGAACTTAATCGCTTTAAACGTCTTGAAGTATGGGAATTGGTTGAAAACCAACAGGGTCTATGTTATTGGTCTTAAATGGATTTGGAAAACAAGTTGATGTCAAGGTACGGTTATTAGAAATAAGTCACGTCTGGTGGCTAAGGGTTATAGACAAGAAGAGGGATTGACTTCGAGGAATCATTCGCACCGCTTGCTAGACTTGAGGTCAGACGGATTTTTCCGCATTCGCGGCTCACATGAACATCACGGTCATCGATGGATGTCAAAACCGCTCGAATGGTAAACTAAAGGAAACGGTATATGTTAGTCACCGTAAGGATTTGTTGATCCGAGTTCCCTAATCACGCCTACAAACCGAACAAGGCTCTCACGGTCTCAAACAAGCCCCTGCGCGTGTACGATGAGTTATCATCCTTTCTCCTATCTCATAATTTTGTCAAAGGATCGGTCGACCCAACACTATTTATACAATATCACGAGGAACACATTTTAATCGTTCAAATTTATGTGGACATGATGGGTGAACTTATGTGGACATCATTTTTGGGTCAACACATAAAAAGTACTCAACCAATTTTTCAAAACTTATGAAAACAAATTTTGAAATGTCCATGATGGGTGAACTTATGTTCTTCTTAGGACTACAAGTTCATCAATCACCCCGTGATATTTTCCTAAGTCACCCAAATATGCTCTTGAAATTTTAAACAAACATGGAATGCAAAGTCAGGATACCTATGCCACACCAATGGCACATACCAAAAACCGAAGTCGATTTGCATGGAAATTGGTTGACCCTACCAAATACCAAAGTATTATTGGGTCTCTCATGTATCTAACAACCAAGAGACCGACATTGTATTTGTCAGATATCTTTGCTCCCGCTATCATCACGACCAACCGAGACACACCTCTCGAGGCTAAAAGAATCCTCCGATACATCAAGGGAACCATTAATTTAGGGATCCGTATCCGAAGGATTCTGGTTTTGAACTAATAGCTTTTTCGACGCGATCACGCAGGATGCTTAGATTCTCGGAAAAGTACTTGTGGTTTGCAATTCCTTGGTGATAAATTGGTGTCATGGCAATCAAGAAACAAGATTGTACATCGTCCCTCAACCAAGGTAATATGTAGCCATGTCGGCGTGTTGTGCTCAAGTCATTTGGATGAGAACACAACTCAAAGACTATGGTTACGTATTTGACATAATTCCGTGTATCGCGACAATCGAAGTGCTATTGCGATCTCGCAACACCGCTCAACATTCAAAGTCCAAGCACATCGATCTTCGATATCATTTCATAAAGGAGCATGTGGAAAAGGGTACCGTTGAATTATATTTTGTGGTATCGAACACCAACTCATGGATCTTCTCACCAAAGCCTTAGCTCCCGCTAGGTTTACCGATTTGATCCACCGGATTGGCATGAGGTGTTTGACTCTAAAAGAACCGGATGAACTTTTAACACAATCTTAAAACCAACAAACACCAAAACCTCTTTTGTAAATAAATTTATCAAAACAAAATAGAAAAATATAAAATCGATAAAATTCAAAATATTCTTCTATCTAAATTTCTTCAAACATTGCAAGTACAAATCTTCCGTCAACACTTTGATCTTTCAAACATTTCATTATTTTTCACGGACAAGTGTTGAGGGGGAGAATGTAAATATTTTTCAGTTTCATAAAACCTTGTACTTGCATGTTACCCAAATTGGTTGTATCTTTGATAATGGTGGATACGCTCTTGTTTTAAAACTCTCCTGACTCAAATTTGTAAAATTTCACTATTTCTAAAGTCGAGGGGAGTGTCACAAGTTTCTTTCCAAACATCACGCTTTGCTTAACCAAAATGGAAGTTATGGGTGTGGTTGAAAATGGTTGAGGAGGAGGGACTATTATTGTCAAAAGTTAAAACTAATTTTATACAAAACCCTTCACCTAATTTTTCCTTTACATTTATTACATATCATTTACTTTTCAACCAACCTTCATCCACGCCTAAGATTCAAACTCAAACCGTGCTTCAATAAACAAATTTGTAAGTGTTAAAAGTTTCATTGTGTGATTACAAACATTGGTTTTAACCTTAAACGATTTCAATGGTTAGATTTTCCAAAATGAGTGATTTTGTGTTCTTAACCTTACGCGTATAATGATGATTTTGGAAATGGATGTTTTGATGAAATGGTTAGTGTTAAAATTGTTAAAATCATGTTCTATAATCATTTCCATCAAAATTTTCAACCCATAAATCATTTTTAATCATATTCGTGATTTAAGGTTTATGCGTGGAATTGGGGTTTTCTATTGTGAGTGTTTCGAGGACAATTAGATGCTTGGGATATGTTTGATACATGTTTAATTAACCAAATGCACCTTTGAATCAAACCCGTAAACATCAAATTTGAAGAATTAAACTTTAGGGTTTATGAACTCGTAGGTTTGGGTATTTTTGATTCATGATGCACTTTGATGTTAAAACTTGTTGAAAACATCTCATATAGCTTCTAAGACATCCCGTAAATCATTTGGTTGATTTTCCATGGTTAAATTGATTACGAGTAGGATTTGAATTTTTAGGGTTTATGTTTACGATAACATTATCCTACGCCAGAATGTTCTTAACTTGTAATATCATGAAATGATTGAAAGTGATTGAATAACTTGTTAATATGAGTGTTATGATTGATCTATTTCGTGCTTCTACGCGCACCAGTTCGTAATCAAGGTTAAAATGGAATCTACGCTATGGATCACCTTATGCGTAGATGTTACGATAAGAGAAATCTTACGCGTAACTTTACGCATAAGGTTCTACAATGGGACCACGCGATCCCGTGAATGATATGCGTAAACTTGATTTCACGCATAAGGCTTACTCTTACGAGTAAATCTTACGCCAGAAGTCCTCAACCCACGCCACGCATAAGCTTTATGCTAAGAGCTCATTCCTACGCTGCGTAAGCTTTCTTACGCCTATGAGTGACTCCTACGCATAAGCTAAATCCCACGCCGTATGGTTACCCCTGCTTACGCATAAGCTTACTAATCTACGCTTAAGCCAAATTGTAACTAAAACTTTTGAAATGTTACGCGTACAAACTTGTAATAAGTCACTCAAAATGTCACAAAACCAAAATGCCACTAATAAACTACAAAAGTTAAAACGTTGTGTGAATAAGTAAACTTTGGACTTTAACATTCAAAATTAACATACTCACGTAACTTATCACGTCAACTTTGGACTATTGAACGATATGTGACTTTGGACTCGTAACATTCATTAACATAACAAATTCAATAATTGGACAATAAAATCAACTTTTGACTAACGTAATGTCTTTCGATATGTTGGTTCTCTTGTCTCAATACCTTTCAGATCATGAAATGGACATCATAATGGAAAATGTCAACGCACCAAATGAGCTCACAATGAACGATATCTTCCCAACTGATTACAGCAAGAAAATTGGAAAGAACAACCTCAAGGTCGATTTTGAGAATTTCACATGCTTAGAGTCATCATGCAGGATTGTTGTGGATATCCTCCAAACCCATCCTTACAACAACATGCTCACCAACTCAGCAACTGTACCAAAAATCTACATTCACCAATTCTGGCATACAATGAAAAAGATTGATGGTCAAGATGTCACACGGTAACTCTTAATGATAAGGAAGTCACCATGATAGCGCATCTGCGAACAATTCTTCTTCTACCTACCAACTCGCCGACTATGTAGCAATTCCAAGTGAAGAGGCTACATTGCAATTCATGGTCGATATTGGCTATGATGAAGCTGCCGGGTAATTACCAAGCACCCACGGTCAATTTAAAGAACATTCCTCAACCGTGGAGGACTTTGTACATCATGATCGCCAAGTCTGTTTCTGGAAGAGACAGCGGTCATGAGCATCCTAAACTCATGCACCTTCAAATCTTCTGAGGCATGGTCAACAAGATGCACATCGACTACGCAAGTCTGATATGGGAAGACATGATGTCCCATCTCAAGAAGCTCGAGACAAAAGTTCCTTTTATCAGATACACCAAGCTGTTGATCCAAAATATTCTCGAGAAACATCGGGGACATTCCCTTGAGACTTAATGACCCCAACAACCACTCTGTATTGTATGAGCCCACATTAAACACTGTCAGATTTAAGGACTCATCAACAAAGAAGCAAGGTGCAGTGTTATTGGATTGCCTTCTCACTGATGACATCAAAAGTCTTCCATCGTTTTGTCGATACCAAGAAGCTGTGAGCAAAGGCAAAGTCGGGTTTATGAATGAAAAGACTTCAGCCGTTCCAGTCAAGAGGACCAGAAGATCAGGCAGCGCTGGAAGCATTGAAAGCACTTGGAGCGCCCTCAAATATCATAAGAGGCATCCAAGCCTCAAAAGAAAAGTCCCATCTAAGGGTGCTGGTCCTAATCCTAAACCGGCACTTAAACTAGAGGACGAAGACTCTGAGGATACTGAGTTTGAAGAGGTGGTTCACTATTCCAAAACTGCAACAGATGAAACAATCTCACTGAGGTCAAATGAAAAACCATCCAGTCCCAAATCAGACAAAGGGAAGACTCCAGTTGCTGAGGAAGAAGAAGAAAGTTCTGATGATGAACCAAAGGATGAAGAGAGAGCTTACCACAAGACTCTCAAGCAGCTGAGATTGCAGCATGTTTCTACTGAATTCAACATTCAACAAACCAGAGGCCCTGGAGGTTCCAGTGGTGGTGCACTAACCACACCAGTTCTTGATGCGGTTAATCAACCCGATAAGGGAATTGGTACCACTACTAAGGAATCAACAGAGCAACAGCAACAAGAGTCCGAAATCAAGTTCGACTTTGAAGAAGAAGAGGAACAAGATTAGAATGAGAAGATAACAGATGAAGACGTGGAGGAAGCGGCTAGGGAAAAGGCTGAAGAAGAAGCTCAGGCTAAAGCTGAGGAAGAAAGGATTCGAATTGAGGCTGACAGTTTCATTTAAGACAATCCTGAACATAACCCTGAAGAAACTTCTGAGCCACTTAAAGACCCAGATCCATCTCATGACTCATCTTCAACTGATTCATCATCTCACTCATCACCATCACCATCCAAAGATGCAACCACCAGATCTTCATCCAGATCAATCAAGAAACCCACTAACACTTGGGCATCACGTGCCAAATCCAAGATTGTCAAGGCTGTCAGGCAAGCAAGGAAATGAAATGTGGTTAACAAGAAGTTGAATCAGCTGGCTGACAGGGTTAATTTATGTTAGGAATTAGATAATTCCAGTATTGAAGAGTCGGTCACCCCAACTATTATCTAGCACAAGTTAGCTCGTAGACTTGTCATTAGTTACGTTTTTATGTAGTTAATTAGTTAGTTAGTAGCTTAAAATAGTTTAGTGCAACACCGTGGAGGAAGGTCGGGTCTTTACCCAATGTATCCCTGATCCACAGCCGTCAGAGGTCGCTTAGTTTGTAACCTATAAATACCCTCTACCTTGCAAGGTAGAGGTTGGATGTTCTTTGGTAATCTAATATTCAACAAGTTTCTCTTACTAGAATATCCCACTCTTTCTCTCTAAAACCATCTATGTGCTCTTTGGGTTATTGATGTGATGTGTATGTGAAATCCAATATCCTACAATTGGTATCAAGAGCCATGGTTAGATCATATCTTGCACATCTTTGGATTTCTAGTGGTTTTAGGTGGTTTTGAGTTTGAAAAGTTTAGTGGTTTTTGCATCATTTGGTTGATTTCTTGTGTTAAAGCTTGGATTTTGTTAGTACTTTTATGTTTAGAATCATCACAAGTGTTTAGGTTTTCATTTGGTAAGCTTGAATCATCTTGGTTGGGTTGTTTTGGATTAAAAAGTGATATTTATGTGGTTTCTCTTGCTAGCGACTTGATATACGGATTTATTTCTTCGTTCGACTTACTTCACAATTTTGTAGCGAGTTACGCTTTGAAGCTAGCGACTTAGACCCAGCGATTAACAAAGACAAGTAGTAGAATCTCCACCACTGGTAGCGACTGGTGGTAGCGACTTGGTCCAGAGCGAGTCGCTCTTTAGCGACTTGCATCTTTAGCGACTTGTGTAGCTTAATTGTCGCCAAATTTTGCTAGCGACTTGAGTCGTAGCGAGTTACTACTTAGCGACTTACCTCGGCTAGCGACTTGGTACTCTAGCGACTTAGTGGTGTGGCGAATTAAGTGTTGGCGACTTGGTGTAGTATCTTCTAGCGACTTGAGATTATTACTACTTAGTTGGTAGCGAGTTAGTTCTAAACCCTAGAGACTTGGGGAGTAATTCATAATAAAACAATGTCACCATCACGGATCCTTTAATCACCAAAGTACTTGCTCTCTATGACACAAAGATGTAATAGTGAAGGTAATGCTTATCCGAATGCCATACATTTAATGATTCAAGATCGATTAATCGTAACAACTCAAATAAGTCACTCTTAATGTCTCGCACATGATGCTAAGAATATGGAATGCACCAAATGAGCCGCTTCAACATCTCACCGCTTCTCAAATTACTCTTATCTACAACCATGGATCGAATAAGTTGTGCCATCCTTCGTCAGATTTTCCCACTTTAACAAGAACTGCTTTTGCTTAACTTAGAACGATCGAGGTTTCAAATTACCAAAGAAAAGCTCTCAACCGATGATTCTCATGTCGCTCTCCAAACCATCTTCAACCAATTTCACCACTTACCCGGAAGAATACTCCTCGATTTTGATAATATCATGACCGGAATGTCTTTCAAGAAGCACACGGAATGGAAATTCATGAGTTCGTAAACTCATTTATTCAACTTATGAGTAATATGGAAACATACATCGAGGAAGTCGCTAAAGAGAATAACAAGTCAAAGAACCGAATGAGTGTCAAGAGTGTCCATGGAACAATGATGACGTGTCATGCTTCATTCCGTGAACCAAAGAAGACACCGATTGCGGAATCTCAGCCAGATGGAAAAGGATGAAGAGAATCGACCGATCTCAAATTCTCGTGAGTCGAAAAGGTATCAATCAATAAGGTACATGACTCTTACCCCGAACATAACAATGTGGAATCAATCTTTGCTTTGTCCGAATCTAATGCAAGTAACATGATTGAAAAAGGGTATATGATGAGCTTTCAAACAAATTTTCAATTTTGAAAACACCGATCTCTTTGCAAATTGAAATACAACATAAGAATGAGATGTTTTATGCAAAAACAAGGTAGTAACTGAATTTCGCATTTAGAGAATTTTTGAAATTAATCGCTTAAAATCCCGATTCGTGACAAAGATTCACCATAAAAATCAAATCGCTTTTTAGAAGCCCGTATATGATCATCATGAGATGAGTGATACACTAGAATCTAGAAATTCAACTAGCTCTATGTGTGTCCAACCTTCTAAGAGAAAATGAGCATTTAAGAAAGAACCTTGAGGAAACAAACTCTAAGTTAGTCAATCAATCTAACCTCTTGATGAAAGATATTGATGATCTCAAAGCACAAATTCGTGATAAGAGCTTCAATATTGTTGCCCTAAAAATGAGCTCCTAAGTATGTTGGAAATAGGATGAACACTAAGTTTGAAAACCTTCAACTTTGGGAAAGTCAAATGTTCGTAACCACTTGAAACGAACAGCTATTAAACAACCTAATGCCTTTAGGTCCGAAATAGCTAAACCATTGAAATCTAAGCTTACATCCCAAGTTGATAATAAGTCTGTTTTGTCAAAACCACCACTTCATTGCCTAGTTCGGATATGATGAATCCCAAGCATAGGACTAATGGTCATCACCCACAAATCGAAATGCAATAAACTTAACTAGGTCTCATGCAAAACATCGTCTCGATGATCAATCCCTAAGAAATTCTCCGATCACAAAAGGACAAATAGTCAAAACAAGGGTGTGCACTCATTTAGTTCAACTCATCGTGGCTTCAAATGGATTCCCACCGCAGATTATTTAAGTTTACAGACTTAAACGAACTTACATCCCTAGATCATGCCTCAAATGGATTCCCACAGTAAACTTTTCAAGAATGTAGAGCCCAATAGGATCTCCATTAATGATAAGTCCAGATATACCGTGATGCATCCAAATGTGAGGCTAATCATGTCACTAAATCTTCTATGTACAAATCTACATGTGCTTCCAAGACAATGTGTTCTCGCCTTTTTCGTGTACAATGCTCAACTCAATCAGAACTTCATGACTTGGTTCCCATCGAAATGAACATAGCTCATTCAGAGCTATAGCGTGCAACAGTTGATGCACTACTTACTTTGACTCTATTCATCTTGAATCGTGACTCGCTCATCCATATCTTTGTATAAATCAAGTTTCTTTAAAAAAAAAAAAAAAAAAAAAGTAAAAAAAAAAATTTTTTATCATGTTTAAATTTTTTAATTTACAATTTTATCATGTTTTTCCTATCTAATAAAGAATATTTTCATCATTATCGATAACATCTACGGTCCTAGAAATGTCATTCAATAATGGCACGGATCATATATGAAGTTCGAACAATTGAAATATTCTTGTTTCCTTATATCCGGTAACTTATGTCAATCAATGTTCTTTGATGACCTTGATTGAGGGGAGATTGTGTATATGTTTTCTTTTCTTGACTACCTATGCCATTGGCTTCAGGTCGGTTATAATGCTTGCTCGCTTGTAAGTTGAGGTCGTGTTTTGCCTTTGTAACTATCTCGTTATGGTTTTGTAGGTTGTGGTCGATCTTGCTCATGTGATTATCATTGTGTACCCACGTATTAAGTGCCTTGCTTAAATTTAAATGCTTATGTGTCTAAATGTTTAATTGATTCATAGTGATCGCAGGATAATCTATGCTAGAGGCTTAGTCTATAATCCGTGTTAGCAACTTACCACTCGTTCATCAATACCATAGGGACCAAAGTTGCCATATAGTGAAAGTTATGTTGCACTAGCGACTTACCTCACCTCATGGTAAAACCACAAGGACCAATTGTGTCATACCGTCATAGTTAGTTGGTATACCCCTAGCGAATTACCACATAGCGAGTTACCATTTTTTTTTCTCAAAAAGTTTTTCTTCTCTCTCGTTTTTCTCTTCCTCGTAATAGTGCTTATCTTAGCGACCTAGCAAGAGGTTTGCACCTAATCCCTCTCATCTTTGTTCTCTTAAGCGTTTGGGTTAAGTTACTAACTTGTCTCTATATCCAGATCCTTTCGAGCCCGTGATTTGTGATTATTTGTCTCGCTTAGGTTCGTTTTATTTTCATGTAATCGTGTGTTTGTTGTTAGTATAATGATTGAACGGGTTCAAAGTGTTTGGAATATATTGATTGTATGGAATATATTGTTTGGAATACATTGATGTATGGTTAAGAGGATTGGACCGTTGGGTTTATGTTAGGAGTGTTCTTGTCAAGCGAGTTAACTTGTTCTTGGTAGCGACTTAGTTTGAATGTTCCTCATAGCGAGTTAGCGCTCAACTTAGCGACTCACGCTTCAAGAGCTTAATTAGTTCACCATATTCTAGCGACTTGGTTAGCGAGTTAGTAGTTAGCGTCTTGTATTTACAAGTTAGCTAATTAGTAACATTAGCGACTTAGTTAACTAATTTATAGCGACTGGGTGTGTTATCGCTCATGGCGACTTGTATTTACAAGTTAGCTAATTAGTAACCCAGCGACTTAGTTGACTGTTTTGTAGCGACTTGGTTTAGGTACTGTTCATGGCGACTTGACTTTACATGCTAGCGAATTAGCATAGCGACTTAGAGTGATAAACTTTTAGCGACTTGTCTGTGGCTCTACATGACGACTTGTCTTTACAAGTTTGCAACATTATTCACTTTCTTGTTGCGAATTAGTCTTAGGGTCAAGGGTTATTAAAATGTTCAAAGGTTTAGTGCTAAAGATGATCTCACTCTCACAACACTTGGGATCTCCTAAATTCGACTTGTTGAATCAACATACTCTATGTAATCTGTTATGACATCTCTGTTTAAGCACAAGGTACTTGGTTTCTCTCACGACTGCCAAATGTTACTTTTGCCTCATACATATTTGTTATATCACTTCTACATGTGTATCTTGGCTCATGTCATGATCACTTTGAAATGCACTCTTTTGCCCATTTATCCCTTATAAGCTCGTCATGTAATTATTTATCTATATGACTATACTTCATTGAAATATCTCAATTATGAATGTTATCATATATTTGAAAGTTGTCATATATTTGTAATCTTTGCCACTCTATCTTTCTCCGTATGTGTTTTGGGGACTCCTTCAGAGTTACTACTTCTATGTCATAAGGGTGCTCTCAATGCTGTCTCACTTACCATTTATCATCTAACCTGCTCCCATTCATTACTATTGATTGTATGTTTACTCGTAACATCAATGGCAAGTTCAATCCCGTAAAAGAGCGCTACCCTTCGGCATCATCCAAAGTTCTTTCGACGAAGAAATCCTTCCTAGGAGTCAATGGGCTGTTATTGGAAAAAGCAACTGTTATGTGGACCTACAAAGGCTTCAACAAAATCCGATACTCAAAGTTTCTATTGACATCCTCAAAAACACAAACTTCTTCGGAGCAATTACCAAGCAATGCTCAATTCCAACCATTTACATTCAACAATTCTGGAACACCGTTCAATGGAACAAAATCACAGCACAATACTCCTGCAAACTGGATGATATGGAGTTCACAATTGATTCTGATATTCTGAGCAAGGCTCTTGAATCACACCATGTAACCTCGACTTTCGCTCGAATCTCCACCGTGTCGACGATTTGATTGTCTTTCTTATTGGATTGGGTTATCGTAACAAGATTTCAAGAGCATCCGACATCATCATCGACACATGTATCAACCCCGAGAGCCATTACAACAATTTAACTTGTGCTTATCCGCAAAACATCGTGGTTCGATAAAGTGAGAATCCTATCTTGCAAATCCTATGGGAATCGTTAATAGGGTTGATGTAATGTATCGATCGTATTTGGGAAGAATTTTCGCTATCAATGAACACATTCATATCCGATGTAATCAATTTCGTAACAAAGCTCAAGGCCGAAGAAATGTAACAAGCTTGTAATTCCCAAAGATCGATTCTCTAAGCTTGTTATCCAAGACTCACAACAAACTCACAAATTCAATCCTAGGAGTGAATCAACTCTACATAATGTCAAGATGAATATGTCTTGGGAAACCCGAAATATGTTCCTAGAGGTGTGGTCAATGAAATATTTGGTTTGCTAATTCTGATCGCCTTCTCACGTAAGATATCAAGAAGACGGACTACTTCAAGCAATACAAGAAAAGAGCAACCAAACTCTCACGATGTCACACCCTCCTCTACAACCAAATGCTCCCATGACCAAGTCACCACAAGCATCCTATGCCTCTCTCCTAAAAAGAGACTTGAAAGGTCACAACAATGACACCGCATCCAAGAAGCGTAGTTAAAAGGAAGAAAGTGGAGAAGGAAACTGGTAAGAACACTGAGACACCAAGGGATGTTACCAGGTTAACTGATGAAGATGATGCTGATCTGCAACTTGGAATTCAGCAAAGCCTAGAAAGTCAGAATGTAAAAGCTCCAGTAGGTGGAATTATGTTAAGAGAACCCGATCAACTACCTCGACAAACAACCCCAATTACACATGACAAGGGTAAAGGGGTTGCAAGTGTTGAAACTGAACAAGCTGCTCACATGCTTTTAACTATCTCATCATCTCCATCAAGCACCACAAATCAATATGAGCTGAAGAGAAGAACTGAATCATCTCATGCAAAAGATCAATCTGGAGTGGTCAAAGTGCCTGAAACATTTAAGGAAACTCCTACACTTAGTGAGACTCAATCGACTTGAATGTTGACACTGTTACAAAAGGCTCGCAGGAGAACCTTGAGACAAGATCCGATGAGACCTTGAAGATGGATGAACCAAATCGTCTACTAACTCTCTATCCTCACTTAAGAATCTTGATGAAGATTTCTTTTTGGTGATCAATTCATTAATGACAAATCCTTAGATTCTCGCACAATCCATGTATAATGTCAAGATTCAAAGAAGATACGCCAACTATTCCTCCAATGACCGCATCTTCACTATCAACCGCACTTCCACCTCCTTACCTACTCAATCAACTCGCACAAACACCACCAACAACGCCACCAACCCCGTAACCCGTAATTACAATTGCGTATGAAGTGGCTCCACCAGCTTCCCTCCATGATTCTCACCACCGATCAACCATCGGATAAAGCCATTAAAAGGATAGAAGCTCGAAAGGCAACTTCCTAAACTGCTGATTCTCCGTGGATCGTGTCTATAGATTGAGCACCTCAACTTCAATGAAGGGGTTACCGCCGCTATTGAAGGAGAAGTCAAGGATGCCGTGGAATGGGCTATGGAGGCTCCACTTCTTAGACGATTCAAGGACCTCCCATCACCGATATGAGAGCAGCCTGTGAAAGGATGTATGAGGTCAAGAGGACAATCATGAAGTTCACAAGAAACTCTATGAGGCACTTGAAGAATCCATTAAGTTCGACAATTATGAGCGCTTTAAGATGGACGTCGGGAAAGGAAGCTAGAAAGAAAAGGAGAACAATTGTGATGGAAGCATTGATGAAGGATCGCAAAGATCCTCCTCCACCCCACCACCAACGGGCGCTGGAACTTCGGAGTCGGTAATCCTTCTACAACAACTAACACACCTCCATCACAACCACCATCATCACCGCCAAAACCTTCCAATCAATCGATCCTACAAAAGAACAGTAGTACTCAAGAAATTTGTGCTCGGACGACGGTTGACTCAAGGTTCACATCCACATCCACCTCAATTCCTCAAGATCTAATAGTTCACGAAGAGTCTCAAGTCATGGTCGACTCGTAACCGTATGAAGATGATGCATCGACGAAGCATATTCCTAAGCCATCGAAGATTGGTTTGATACTTACATGGTCGAATCGCACTAGCACATCCGTGGTAGCACCTTCAAGAGACACAATTCAAAGTCGCATTGTGGAAGATAGACCTCCTTCTCCGTAACCCACATGGACCATCCCGTAGTATGACTCTATGATACCGACAACAATTGGGCATCGCTATCACCAATAATTATGAAGTTCCACCAAGAGTCTCTTCGCACTACACCGTGATATGGGAAGTTTTATTATATGGTTTTGTGAGCGGAAGAGTATCTCATCCATAACTCCAAGAGATCTAGAAGGACAAGCTACGAAATTGTCAAAGTCTTCCATTCGATGCAAATCATCTTCAATATCGATGGAAGAATGTCATAAGATGTCGAATGACCAAGTCGGTGAGCAAATCGCCGCCAATGTCAACAAATCTCTTCCTCTTGGTAGTGAACCCGTCGATAACCATTCAGCCGAATTCTTCTTCAATCACGACTTGACTATCTCGTGCTCGCTCACCGAAAGAAGGCCCGCTCTATCAATATCAAAGATGAAAGTCGCAACCTACTCGATCGTGGGCTTGAATGATGGTTCCCGATCAATTCGGGTCAAGAACAAAATATGATATTGCCGCTTATGGTATTTCTCACCGGTGGTTCAAAAGAATAAGTTCTACATCGAAAGACATGGTGTCGATAAAAGACGCAATGATGTCGATCAAAGTCGCAAATCTTAAGTGTTGTTAGTGTAGAGATCTTCCCTATCTATGGATATGAGTACTTGAAGAATATTGTCCTTAAAAGAGCCGACTTCAAAGTGTATACTATTGAAGAGAACGACTTCAAACATCTTCCGCCAAATGATTTCAAGATCTCTATCTCTTAAATCTTCAAGGACACCTTGAGCATTTACCCGTCCGTGAGAAAAAGGCCCTCTCGCAATTGCCACTCTTTGGATCGTGGGCTTAGTCATTCAGAACGAGTTGAGGACTTTCACTTGGCATTGAAAGCTACCAAACCAGATCAACCTTACAAGTCCTCAATGGAATGCAACCGGGCATGAATTTCATCGAGAATACAAAGTCCTTGACACCCCTAGAGCCGCCATCTTCACCGGCAGATATGGATCTCGTATGCTTATGCGTCTATGTGAACTCTACAAGTTTAGTGATGGTACGCTCAAATTGGTCAAGAAGAACTTGACACCGTAGTGAAAGAAGCCAAACTTGATATGAAATCTTGGATTAAAACTATTTTTGACCGATGATGACGTGAAGAGATGTGAACATTTCATTGCCGCAATCGAAGAAGACTCAAGACACGAAGGATCTTCCGCAACCTTGAAAGTTTTGTTGGTGGAAGGCTTCGTGATGGTCACTACAAACTTCTTCGAGGACCGAATGAAGACTTGTTCGGGTGTCCGTTTATGGTGTGTTTTAACTATGTGTAATATGTGGTGTAATAAATATGAACAACTCGTAATACATGTAATAGTGCTAGGATTTGTACTGTGGTTTCCCTTGTAAAAGGGAAACATCTGTGTTGTCCATTTTGATCATATAAAATCGACACATTTTTCTCCTACAAATATTTTACCTCATACATATTTAATTCACTTGAGATCCAAAATCTCAAAGGATTTAAGATTTTGATCGGGGAGAAAATGTGATATAAATATGAAAGATGTTAAAAGATAAGATGACCAATTTTGTGCAAACTTCTCTTATATGTGCTAAACAATTTTCGAATCTCAAGCATATATTAAGGGGAGAACTCTCTTTGCAAATTCAAGTCATCAGGGTACTCAACACTTAAATCTTTGAAAACTCTACTTTAAATTTTTCTAAGGTACCTTGATCATATAGCTTCTAATCCTTTGATGATAAAGGGTTTCCTCTAGTATGTGCAAAACTCTTTTCAAACCTCGAGGCACATATTGAGGGGAGCAAATTTATGGAAACCTCATCCTTCCTAAATACGATATCTACTTGATTTGATATGGGAAGTGATGTTGATATCTTTAGAAAATGGTAATCAAAGAAGTTAATTCTTTCTCTTGCCTCCGTGTGCTAAACATTTTCAAATACTTGATGCACATGTTGAGGGGAGTTCTCGTTCTAAAATATCAAAACAATTCAGTACAAAATGCTTTGATAATATATCACAAGTATCCGAATTGATTTTCAAATGGTTTTCAATTGGTTCCAATGGCGTATGAACAATACCAAATAGACCGACCAACTTTACTTTATGTACGGTGATATAAGGATGATAAGGTTAGGTATGTGTTCCCATGATCCGCCGTAATCGGAGGGATCTACCAGGATAATCCACTAGTTAGTGTAGAAGTCCTTAGGTATGATGATAAAAGGAGAAAAATGAGATATGGGAAGAGTGCGGACTAAGACCGAGCTAGTATCGAATAAACCCAACAAGGTTCTAGCTATGAAGTCTCGTAAGCAATCAAGGGGTCAAGAATTAAAAAGAATTGAATGAGAAAGGGTGAAAACAAATAGCCCTCCATGTATTCAACCTTAGGCGTAAACCGGTTCAATTCATATGCTATCGATGGTAACATCGGTATTGAAGACAAGACGTCATGGACCCAAAGGACGCACCGCACTTCAACTTTCCAAACCACTCAAGTTCCTCTTAAAAGGACTTGTTTCATTCTCACGGGAACCGACATTATCTATCGACTTTCTCTAGAGATGGTTGATATTGAAGAAGGAGACCCTCTCCTAGTCTCCGTTATAGGATCCAAATATGCACAAATTGAGTCTAGAGCCACGAGATCATCAATAAATCTTATTAGGACACTTTCAATGAAGACTCTCTCGCTTCACACAATGTGGAAAGAGAGATTATATCTTGAGTCCCACGATTATCCTTGTGGTATTGCCGTAACATCCGAGTGATGTGTTTACACATTCACAATGAAGATGGAAAGCCTTCGAGCCAACATCAAACAAGCTCCTCGGTAGGTGGCATGTGAGATCTATCATATAGATCAACCATGTGACAACCGAACAGAAACAATGGGGCGATTCAATTTCTTGAATCAATCTCGGTTCGAGTTATGGATTGACGGATACCTTTGAAAACCGGTCTTTGTGCTTAAAACTCTTTTCTTTGGCACATCGACCGTACTCATTTTTCAAACCAAAGGTATTTTTATGATTGATAATTGATTTTCAATAAAACCTTCGTTGTATTGCAAAACAATTTCTTTTGAGCAATACACGATTGTTTTTCAAATCCTTTTATCAATCGGTGGACTTAAAATTACCGTTCACTCACTCCGTGTTGTCTTCTTTGAGACGTTTGGTTTGAGAACGCCTAGAACAAATTGCGAAACCCCGTCAAGGAAATTCTTCGAATTATACCGATCACAGCAAGACATGTATCGATCAACGGGGAACCGCGGGCGTGTACCTCACTTCAACGAAGTGATCAAAGACACTTTCGTGCGATTTATTGCTAATCACAGTGTGTACACCCGACGCTTGCAATGATCGTAATGAAGCGGTCAATCCATAGCCGCATGCTCACTTAACACATTCATCTTAAAAGAAATCATGATTAGTGCATCAATGACTCGATATTTTCACTCCATGCTTCGCTCACGCCGCGCCAATATCATGATTCAACAAATGCTTCCGCCACTCGATGAGAAGATATCATGATCCAAAATGTGAGCATGTCGGTCCTAAAGTCACAACATCACATAATACCAACACCACAAAGTATGTCTCGAGATTGATGATAGGTGATGATCTCAAAGATGGCTCCCAATTATTATCTCATGGATCATTAATGACCTCCACTTAAAGTTCAAATCTATGCACTTTGAAGTTGCACTACTTATGCACAAAGTTTACGATGTTGATGTATGAAAGTCTACGAGCTCAAGAACCAAGTCAAGAATAGAATGATAGGATCCAGAATGTAAAACATGGGGTGACCTCCTTGGGGGAGATTGTTAGAATTAGATAATTCCAAGATTGAAGAGTCGGTCACCCCAACTATTATCTAGCACAAGTTAGCTCGTAGACTTGTCATTAGTTACGCTTTTATGTAGTTAATTAGTTAGTTAGTAGCTTAAAATAGTTTAGTGCAACACCGTGGAGGAAGGTCGGGTCTTTACCCAATGTATCCCCGATCCACGTGCCGTCGGGAGGTCGTTTAGTTTGTAACCTATAAATACCCTCTACCTTGCAAGGTAGAGGTTGGATGTTCTTTGGTAATCTAATATTCAACAAGTTTCTCTTACTAGAATATCCCACTCTTTCTCTCTCTAAAACCATCTATGTGCTCTTTGGGTTATTGATGTGATGTGTATGTGAAATCCAATATCCTACAATTTACTTGGAGATGTGATGAACGAGTTCTCAGAGGAAAGAGACCAGATCAAGTAATTCCTCAATAGGGATATTCAGGGTGAAATGGACAAGACGATTAGGGACTACACTCATAAGTTCCTTCTCGACACCATCCCTGGAGTCACAAAAGAAATGTTCGCAAGACAAATCTATCCATATCTGATGTCATTGGTCAAGCAAACACTTTCAACTACACCAGCAGTTATGCAAATTCGACCAGTTCCGCCTCCTGTTGTCACTGAAGCTGATTTGATTTCAAAACTGATTATGCAGATGTCTTCCCAAACTGGAACTTTCACTTTTGATGAATCAAAACTTTTTGAGGCATTGCTTGCATATCAAGCAAAGAAAACTTTCAAGGAAGGAACTGGTCAAGAAAAGCGACCAAGAAACGATGATGATGCGGATAAGGATTCAGAGCCTAAACATCAAAAGAAAACAGGCGAATCCTCATCTATGCCACCCCCAAAGACCACCACCACAGAGAGATCATCTCAACAACCTCCTGCTTCTGATAAACCTCAGGACTCTGAGTCTCCACCACCATCGGAGAAAACTGGTGATCATTTTCAATACACCGGTGGTGACGACAAAGAGATTCATGAGCCCCAACAACCACCCTCATCTACAACATCAAGCAAGCAACAACCAGCATCATCCTCCAAGCCAAAGAAGAAAAGGTCTACCTCAGTTGTATCATGGTTGGATGAAGATGATACTGATGAAAATGAATGGTTTTCCAAGCTTGTTGATGCCACCCCTCGATTACCAGAAGGCCAAAAACCGGTAGATGGTTGAACCATGGAGCACGTTAAGATCATTTAGGATAAGTTCAAACTGAAGAAGATGACGAAAGGAGAGTTACGCCGAATCAAAAATGATGCGTTTTAACTGCTAAAGAACAGCTCCGATAGTGCTATTGAAGTCGAATATAATCTAGACAACATCGCACGAGCTATGTTCAACAACGTTGATTGGCTTAACCCTGAATCAAACATTGACTTCACAAGACCTGATAAGACTCCACACTACACAGACTGGACCAAGCCACTACCAACCATTAGTCGACCAGATCAACAAAGGATCCCCTACCAATACTTCTTTAACAACGACCTGAAATTTCTTCAACACGGTAGCGATGTAAGCAAGAAATACGCTACGTTACTCACCTTTAACATCCCAAAGAGCAGCCTTTCTCCAACAATGTTGCCATCGAGGAAGAAGCCACAAGAATGTTTGTTGAAAATGTGGTGAATTATGATCTCGATGCACGTATGGTATTCATCATTGGCTTGCAAGAAGACTATACTACGTGTCGCCAGTTCGTAAATCAAACAAAGAGTTGTTCAGTGACAAACGGATCATTGCTATCATGAATGTCGATCCGCTACGGTGGGATTACTCATTCCTGGAAGAGATCAAAGTTAAACGCCAAGACGAGCAAGAATATGATTTTACTGAAGCTGATTTTCCGAGATTGTCGCTCAACGACATTGAAGACATGTATCTGGCTAAGGTAAAAGTTCGGATGAGACATTTCTCCACCAACATCCAGCTTCAGTACATCAAGTCTTTGTTGATATTCATCAGAAGTAAAGTGATCCAGGAACGTGTTGAAGATCTTCAACTTGCCGTGGAATCATACTAGAAACAAGTCAATCTCACTAAACCGTTGCTACACTTTCCCGATATCAACCAACTCTCGCAGTACACCATTGTGAAGAAACCAAAGTTTGGAGTAGTTTACCGCAGTGAACTTCACCACAACTATTTAATGGCGTGCAATGAGCTTCACAAGTTATGTGATCATACTCTGAAGAAAGTTCTTGATGGGTTAGCGTATCGGTTGAAGGAGATTCACGAAGGCATTGGGTCAAAGAAGCGGTGGAATTCTAAAGAAAGGAGGGATGTTAAGAAGATCATCATAAGGATAGATGAAAGGTTGTTTCATCGTGATCAGATGCGGAATATGGAGAGCTTTGTGGGAGGACGACAGAGTTTCCCTCTTACGGGTTATCAACGTCAAGAAACAACTCCCGGTGTTATTAAAGGATTGACTGGTACTCCTTAATCTAATTCATTGATTGATATTTGGATGTTATGATTTGTATATTGACTATGGCTTGTGCACACATAACAGTGTACAACCCGTACTTGTAATGAAAGGACCCTATGGTACGCATCAGTGCCACAATCCTTATAAAAGGAGCGAAAGTTTCTTACTTTTGAGTAAAACTTTGAAAAATGAAACTTTCATTTTTCAAAGTTTTGCTCAAAAGAACAAGTACTTCCCCTTATGTTTTTGAAAACCTCAAAAGTTAATATTACTTGTTGAGGGGGAGTATTTACTAACAAATCTTTGTTCACAAAACGTTCTTCGTGGAAATCTTCCCACAAAACTCGAAATGGTCATATTCGATATCAAATATTTCATCAAAAATAACACATATATGCCATTTTTGAGGGGGAGAAAAATTATGTGATACAAATATGTTGTAAATATGATCGAATCTTCGTGTGCTAATACTTAACCCATGAATTGACGAGATCTGAACTGTCATACATCGAAAAGATTTGTCTTCCAAGACTTATCCGATTAGATTATACCTCTTCGAGAAACTCCTGATAAACATGAACTTTGACGGGTTTGACAACCTTTTCAAGGTTTTTCCACACCTTCAAGGTAGTTATTAGAGCTACTTGTCACCTAAAAGCTGACAATGCAACTCTTTAACTATACAACGTAACCGTGTCTTGCGGGGAATTGTCTATCTTGAGTCGATCAATTCAAAAAATGCGAGCTCTTCCCTCACCGTGCAGATTTCTGTCAAAATACTTAAGCACGTGTGGAGGGGAGTATTCAAAATACAAAACTCTCGAAGTGTTACAAAATGTTTTCACTCATAAACATTTTGAGAGATTTTTGAGAAAATGGTTTATGGCAACTTAGGATAGTAGTGGAGTTATAAGGTGACTAAGGTTAGGAATAACTATCCTATGATCCGCCAGAGCCAGAGGGATCTACCCAAGGACACCACCAATAGTTAGTACTTAGAAGTCCTTAGGTATGATTATAAAAAGGAGAAAATGAGAATCGGAGAAAGGAGTTGAAGAATTAAAAAGAAAAGTAAAGAAAAGGGTGAAAAGAAATAGCCTCCAAATTATTCAACTTAGGGCGATAACGGGTTCAATACATATGCTACTTGGTGGTCACTAGATGACACCGTATTGAAGATTAAAGTCGTCATGGACCCAAGGACGCATGCACTAAACCTTCTTAGCCACTCAAGTTTCTCTCAACGAAGCTTATTTCATTCTCACAAGGAACCCCACGTAAACTATCGGTTTTCTCTTAGAGATTCTTGGTATTGAAGAAGGAGACCTCTCCTAGTCTCCGCCAGGAAAACCAAAGCGCACTATTGAGTCTAGAGCCACGAGATTCATCAAAAGATCTCTTAGGAACACTTGACATTTCATCATTTGTCGTTCAACATTAAGGACGCAAGTGATAACATTATTGAGTCCTTTACAAATCTTAGCAATCTGTCGAGAATGTTTAAGAGAGGTTCACAATTCTGATCCTCAGTGATTGAATGGAAACTCCTGCCAGGGTCATCATCAAACACCGACAAAGCAGTCGCCGGTAACTCCTCGTGTTACGCTTAGTGTTGTCTCAAACGGTCTACGATCGTGAGGTGATGCTTGGTGTACCTCACGACTCACCGAATCAGAGGTGTACTTCAAGACATCATGTTATCCTACTTGAGGGACTCCAGTTCAGGAACAGCCTTTGCTAGAATTAGAGATGTGTTTTCACACTATGCGTTTATATAGGGAATGGAACTAGGGCAACATGTCTAGTCCCTTCCTTACTTATTGGGCTTGGGCCAAGGCTCATGGGCTTTCTACATAAGCCTTGCCATAAATACAAACATAAAAGCCTAGTTTAAGCAACCTATGACAAACTAATTACTAACACTTGAAATACAAGTTAAGAGTGATTCCAACACGCTATCGATTTTATTGGTGTATATGGTCCACTTGGTACCTAGCTCGAAAACTAAGTGGGAGCCTTGTTTAAATATATATTATTGTTATCGGCTTATGATTTGCATGATATTAATGGTTAATGGTTATTGATAATTGTTATATGAGTTGTTTTTTAGTTGTTGATTATTTGTTTTTTATTTAGTATTGACTCGTATTAAAGCAAAGAGTTTTTTGGAAAATAAAATAAACATGACTAAAAACTATGAAATAAGATTTATTATAAGCTATTGATCATGCGTAGTCTTATGTGACAATAAATGGGTTTGACTTACATCCGATTATGCATAGGCTTCCTACATCGAGATTGCAAGATCAGATGGTATAATGTGTTTTTAAACTTAAAGTATTACTTACTTTTATTAATGACCTATATTTGATATAAAACTAATGTCTTGTATGTTTATAACGCATTGAGTTCGAGTATCTCGTGACAGGGCTTGAGGTCTTGCCCTACCTTGTTTCGAAACCATACTCTATAATTGTCTCCAGAACGAACACATAAGTAATTTGGTTATAATCAAAACATGGTCTAGGGTTTGAATGTCCTGTTATCTTTTCCCGCCCACTACATGTTTTGACATATGAGGGAATTATCGGAAGAACTTGGGTCTTCTGACTCATGTAGAGTACAATTTAGGGTTTGGTCTTCTTTAATGTTTTCCCGTGATAAAGGTACATTACTTTAAATTTGAAATCATGTTGAATCGTCAATTTTAAAAGGTGTAATGTCATTATATTTATATTTAAAAGATTTGCATATAAATTTAAGTAACATACACCATAATAAAGTAACTTAATTGAGTAAAGTTTTTTATTAAAACCTATGATATGAAAATGTATGCATGCTTATTCGTACATATGTGATATGAATGTTATTTGTCAAATAAAATTTATATCCTTTGAAAATCTAAGTTTATGCTATCCAATTCTAAAAACACTTGCAATTGCTTTTTACTCTGCGTGAGACGTAGGTAAATCGCAACCCAAGATAGATTACCACTTTTCGTGAGACGTTGTTGGACTGTTTAAAGTTTTTTATCAGATTACTTAATCGAGTTAATTGGTGGGACCCTTAACCTGAAGCATAAGATGGGATAAAACATGCTTACGTGACATTACATGATTGTCACTAATGTTATTAGTAAGTCCCATAATGATCTAGGAATTGCACATGATTGACAATTATTGTTCGACCATTACTAGAAGATCAACTGTTGTGATGGTGGTATGTCAATTAGGGTCCTAGCCTTAAAGAAATTAATTGTTTGTTTAAACATGAGTATTTAATTTTCTCTAAAGGAGTATTATCGAAAATACTAATTTTTGAACTTTAAAATCTGTTTTGTCAATGAATCCTGCACAAAACACGAATTTTCGGCTTTCAAGTAGATGCTCGAAAGAGAAGAACTTTCTAGATCAAACTTAAATGATTGGTTTCATCAACTTAGGATTATCCTGCGAGTTGATAAGAAATTTGATGTTTTGGAATAGCCTCTTATCCCTGCTCGTGCACCAGGTTCCTCTGATGAGGAACTGGCAGCATGGAATGCTCAATATGATCATCACAATAAAGTAGCATGTCTAATGCTTGGTAGTATGACTCCTGAGCTTTGTCAGCTATTTGAAAACTATGCCCCTTATGACATGTTGAAAGAGCTTAAATTCGTATTTGAGAAATCTGCTGGAGCTGAACTGTTTGATCTTATTCAGATTTTTCATTCCTGCAAATAGGAGGAAGGGAAATCCGTAGCTCATATCTTCTTAAGATGAAGAGTTATTTGGAACAATTGGAATGCCTTAACTATGTTTTGCCCCAAGCTATGTTTGTAGGCATGATCCTGAATCACCTTTCTAATGACTTTGAGAGATTTGTACGCAACTACAATATGCATAGCATGGGGAAGACTATATTTGAACTTCATGCCATGCATATTGAGTATGAGAAGGGCTTACCAAAGAAGGATGTTACACCTCAAGTCCTAGCGATTCAAGGTGGTAGAATCTAGAAACCCAATAGAAAATTGCAAACGCAAGGGTAAGGGTAAAGATAAGCAAGTTCTTGCTTATGCTCCCAAACCTAAGAACCCCCCCCACACACACAGCTAAGGATCAGGCTTGCCACCACTTCAAAAATGGGGGACATTATAAGAGGAATTGTCCTGCGTATCTGATGGAGTTGTATCAAAACAAGAATAAGAAGCAGGCTAGTTCTATTGCCAGTACTTCAGGTATCTTCACAATTGAATTATTCTCTTTTCCTCATAATAAATTCTAGGTGCATGACACTGGATGTGGTACTCATATTTTTAACACTTCTCAAGGTCTTAGAGGAGGGAACAAGCTCAAACATGGATCTTTATTTCTGTATGTGGGCAATGGTGTACATGCAGCTGTAGAGACCATCGGAAGTTTTGACTTAGTGTTGCCTTCGGGATTAGTTATTGTTTTAGACAATTGTCACTATGCACCTTCTATAATTAGAGGTGTTGTATCAGTTCCACGTTTGGTTGATAATGGTTATGTTCATACTATTTCAAGTTATGAAAAACCATAATGAGGTTGAATAGTTTTACCGTTTTTAATCGTTCTAAAATTTAGTTTTGAAAAACTTTGATTCGAGTTTTCGTGAAATCAATCAGTTTTAATACGAACACAATTGTAAGAATACTAAAGTAAACAACCAATAAATACTACGAGATATAAAAAGTGAGAGATGGAAAGATCAAACCAAGACACCGAGATTTATAGTGGTTCGGTAATGAAGCTCCTCTTCGCCCTACTCCACTCCCCGAGTATCCAACTCGAGAGTTCTAAGCGCTATGTCAACAAAATCCCTTCAGCGCAGAAAACCATACAACGTTGTTTATCACAATTTTCGACACTAACTAATACTAAGACACTTTGTATCTTCTTCATATGATGTGTTCTTCTCTTGCACTTGTAGAGGAATGAAGGTGATCAATTGGTTGGATGATTGGATAACTCTTAAACAAAAATAAACTAACTAAATGATCAAAGAATCAAGATTGGATTAGGTAGAATTAAAACATAAAGTTCTGTGTGAAAAATGATGCCTTAGAACAGTAAAATGATCCAATATATATAGGCAAAGAAAAACTAGCCGTTACAGGTGACGGTACAGTTAAACATCCCATAGTACCGCTAAATGTTATGGTACCGTCGGGTTTAGTGGTACCGTCCCAGACATAAACGCCCCTCTTTTTATTTTTAGTGGTGAAGGATTATTTGAGGATGTTTGGAGCTGTTTTAGAGGAAAAAATAGTTGTAACAATTTTTAAACTTATTTTTCCAAATAAAACATTTCTTTTAAATTCAAAAATAATTTGTAAAATGTATTTTTGAAAAAATATTTTGTCACATTAAAAATGTAAAGTCTTTGAACAAAAATTATTACTTTGATCATTTGTCAAATTGTAAATTTGTTTGTTCTTACCTCGAGTGATTTACGTCGAAATAGAATTTTACGACTAAAAACTTGTTTATGTTAATTTTGACGTAAGACGGTTTTACATTTTGTTATTATTAAAACGTAATGATGTGAAAAAATATAAATAACGTTTTTAGACATTATTTGTATTAACATAAGTTATGGAATTTCAGTTTCTTTAAATAATGTTTTTTATTTTAATGTTATTCCACGCAATGGCGTTTATGAAATTGATATGAATGATGTTTAACCAAATTGTAGAAAACTAGAAGGGGGATTGAATAGTATACCGATTAAAAACTTTGTTTTGAAACTTGTTGAAAGATCAATTGATATTGATCTTAGATATGTTAGTGAACAATATGCAAGCAATATATATAAAGAGTAAATAAGGATAGAAACAATCAAACCACGACAAGTTGTTTATAGTGGTTCGGTCTACAAGGACTCTTTTTCCTTGCCCTACTCCACTCCCCGAGTCTCACACTCGAGAGTTTAACTTCACTAGTCAACAAGCTCCTTTCACCGACAGAGAAACCTTTACACTTCGCTTACACAATATTTCCGACACTAAGCTTGATGTCGAGTTCTTTTTCAAGGGTACAACCACTCTCACACACAATGTATTTTAAGGACTAAAATACTAACCACTCACACTCACAAGTTTATGATAGTTTGGTACAACAATGATATATGAACAAGACTAGATCATACAACAACAAAACAAACAAGACTTCCAACTATTTGTTGAAGCTTGAATATGCCTTGATCTTCTTTGCTACAAAAGAGGATCACTATAATGATATGAAACTGAGTTAGAAATGTTAGAGAGAAGGAATGTATGTGATTATGCTAGAAAGGGATGAGAAAACAATTTGGTTTGGCTTGCTATTTATAGCCAAAATGTACAGCAGTCACCACGGACCACGGACCCAATAAAAGGGTTCCGCCCGTGTAAAATTTTGGTGCCGTCGGGGTCTGACAGCAAGATTACCAAAATCTTACCAAAGTTAACCAAATCTATCTAAGATTGTATAAGATATGTAGAGTCCAAATCCACACAAAATATCTAGTGAAATCCTCTAGAGATTCCAATGATGCACCACATGATGTCGTATGTTGTTTTCTATTTTTAGAAATATGTTAAATGTAAATACATATGTAATGTGTTGTTTTAAGAAACCAAAACATGCTTGATCTAAAAATGTTAACATACATTATGGTTTAGAGACATATAAAAATATGATTAATCAAAATGTAAATGCTTGAGTGATGAAGATATTATTTAATGAAAAGCTTGTTTTAATATCTATTAAACTTGACAAGCTTTAAGCTTTACAAAAATTAAATTTACTTTTGTCGTTATCAAAACTTAGGTAAAGATCATAAAATATAAATAACTTTTAATGACGATATTTGTATTAACACAAATGTTAATTCTATGTTTGCTATTAGCAATAAGAGATCGAAGAACTTTGACTCTACTTATCTTTGGCATTGTCACCTTGCCCATATAGGCAGAAAAATGCATACCTATGACACAAATAACTCAAGCGTTTGGTCCCCAATATCTCATGGGTCCGTTTGGGTTAAACATACCATTTACTTGGTTCATGTATGGAAATGATGGGTAAGGGTTCCATGGCATGTAATTTAGAGTTTGATATGGTCTAGGGAAGTTTTGATTCCAACCGGTATGTTGATAGTTGGGTTGTATGTTGTGGTTGCTCTTGGGAAAAGGGCGTTTGGCAATAGGTGTTTTAGGCCGTTGTTGAAGAGTTTTAGATCTAAATTCATTTCTAGCAAGTCCTACTCCTAATGTAACAACAAGTTTTAGTTTAACAATATCCTTGGTTTTCTTTGTTACTTTGACAAATTTACTACGGTCCGTATTGCAAACATTCTGTCCTACTGCAGTCCCCACGGCACCAAATTTTTCATCGGACGAAACCCTATTTTTGGGTCCGTCTGGTTCGTGTTGTACTGCAGCAGTTTTGACAGTTTGTTTGTCTTTTTTCGGCCGTTTTCGTTTGACTATTTGGAATTAGTACTTCATTAAAACCTAGTCCATTCATGTTTCCTGGTACTTTTTGAATTCTAACTATTTAAACTTAGAGTTATGTTCGATGAGAACTTCTTGTTTGAGTTTTAGCTTTTCTGTTTCAAGACTAAGCTCTTGACATGATTTGCAATCATCGTCATTTACTTTCCCTTTTTCTAATCGTTTTGCCTTTTCTTTTAACTCATAAATTTTATTTTCTAAGAATTCCTTTTTAGTCTTTAAAAACTTGTTTTTAGTTATGATTTTTAAGCTAAGCTCACACAATTGATTATATTATTTTTGCAAAGTGTCATCATCAATAGAAGAGTATGATGATTCAGAATGTACCTCATTTGATTCATGTGCCATTAGAGCGATCTCATCATTGCTTGATTCTTCATCATCTCACTATCACTCCAAGCACCCCTTACAAAAGCTCATTGAGTTTTGGTTTTAGGTGGCTTGGGTCAATCTCCTATTAGATGACTTGTATCACTGCATCTAAAGCACTTCCTTTCACCTTTTCCTCTTTTGTCATCTCGGTCTTTTCGGAATGGGTTCTTTTCATCTCGAGGTTGCCTTACGAACTTTCCTCTTCTTCTAAAGAACTTTTCGAAATCTCTAACGGCCATAGCCTACTCCTCATCTTCACTACCGGAGCAAGATTTGTCATCATCACTAGATTCCGTTCTTGCCATTAGAGCAACAGATTTGACTTTCTCTCTTTTTCCTTTGATGATCTCCGAATCTTTCTCCATCACCATTTCGTGTACTTTGAGGTTTCCGATTAGCTCGTCAAGTGACATTATTGAGAGATCTTTTGATTCCTCAATAGCCGTTACTTTAGCTCTCCACTTCGGATGGAGTGCTCTAAGAAATTTCCTGACAAATTTCTTACTACGAAAAGATTCATCAAGTGCTTTAAGAGAAGTAATAATAGTATTAAAGCGAGCAAATCCACAATCAATTATTTCATTTTCAAGGATAAAAAATTATTCATATTGTTGAACAAGAAGATCAATTTTGTTATCCTTGACTTATGAATTTCCTTGATGTGTAATAATCAAAGATTCCCAAATCTCTTTTGCGGTTTCACACATAAAAATTCTTTCATATTTTTTTCTAGCTAAAGCATTATAAAGCATCATTTTAGCTTCATTATTTTTAGCTATTAATTTCTTTTGATCATCAATAGAAATATCTTCTGTTGTAGAACTAATGTCTCCTTTAATTATAACAAACCAAAGATCTATATCTTTTGACTTTACATATTTTCAAAACGGTTTTTCCAATAGATAACTCCATTGGTTTCAAAGAGTGGTGTTCTTTGCATAGATTGCCCTTCTTTAAAGTTTTTGGAATACATGGATCATTTCAAATTTATAAAATACAATATATTTTGTAAATTCTTGAGTAACGAGGCTCTGGTACCAATTGTGAAAAACTAGAAGGGGGTTGAATAGTTTATCGATTAAAAACTTTGTTTTGAAACTTATTGAAAGATCAATTAATATTGATCTTAGATGTTAGTGAACAATATGCAAGCAATATATATAAAGAGTAAATAAGGAAAGAAACAATCAAACCATGACAAGTTGTTTATAGTGGTTCGATCTACAAGGACTCTTTTTCCTTGCCCTACTCCACTCCCCGAGTCTCACACTCGAGAGTTTAACTTCACTAGTCAACAAGCTCCTTTCACTGGCGGAGAAACTTTACACTTCGCTTACACACTATTTCCGACACTAAGCTAGATGTCGAGTTCTTTTCCAAGGGTATAACCACTACCCCAAACAATGTACTTTAAGGACTAAAATACTAACCACTCACACTCACAAGTTTATGATGTTTTGGTACAAAAATGATGTATGAACAAGACTAGATCATACAACAACAAAACAAACAAGACTTCCAACTATTTGTTGAAGCTTGAATATGCCTTGATCTTCTTTGATACAAAAGTGGATCACTATAATGATATGAAACTGAGTTAGAAATGTTAGAGAGAAGGAATGTATGTGATTATGCTAGAAATGGATGAGAAAACAACTTGGTTTGGCTTACTATTTATAGCCAAATGTACAATGATCACCACAGACCCGTATAAAAGGGTTACGCCTGTAATATTTTGGTGTCATGAGTCCGACAGACAAGATTACCAAAATCTTACCAAAGTCAACCAAATCTATTTAAGATTGTGTAAGATATGTAGAGTCCAAATCCACACAAAATATCTAGTGAAATCCTCTAGAGATTCCAATGATGCACCACATGATGTCATATGTTGTTTTCTATTTTTAGAAATATGTTAAATGTAAATACATATGTAATGTGTTGTTTTAAGAAACCAAAACATGCTTGATCTAAAAATGTTAACATACATTATGGTTTAGAGGCATATAAAAAATATGATTAATCAAAATGTAAATGCTTGAGTGATGAAGATATTATTTAAGAAAGAGCTTGTTTTAATATCTATTAAACTTGACAAGCTTTACGCTTTACATAAATTAAATTTACTTTTGTCGTTAACAAAATTTAGGTAAAGATCATAAAATATAAATAACGTTTAATGACGTTATTTGTATTAACACAAATTTTAATTCTATGTTTGCTATTAGCAATAAGAGATCAAAGAACTTTGACTCTACTTATCTTTGGCATTGTCACCTTGCCCATATAGGCAGAAAAAGGCATTGACAAGCTGCAACATGATGGGCTTTTAAAATCTATCAATGATGAATAATTTGATAAGTGTGAATCCTGTGTATTTGGAAAGATGGAAAGGAAACCTTTTCCGCATCAAACAAATAAGGCTTCTGATCTACTTGGATTGATCCAATACTGATGTTTGTAGTCCAATATTTAAGGTGTTATGGTTATGTTTACCTGCTTAAACATAAACATGAGATTTTGAAACATTCAAGGTTTTTAAGAATGAAGTAGAAAACCAACCCGAAATATTATTAAAGCTCTTTGATCAGATAGAGGTGGTGAATACATAAGCGAGAGTTTAAAGATTATCTTAAGGAGTGTGGAATTGTCCAACAACTAACTCATCCATATACACCACAACATAATGATGTGTCTGAGAGGAGGAATCAGACCATGCTAGACATGGTTAGATCTATGTTTAATATTACAATTCTACCTTTATCCTTTTGGGATTATGCTCTTAAAATAGTTGTTCGTATTCTAAATATGTTTCCAACCAAGAAGGTTGATAAGACTCCATATGAACTATGGTATGGGAAAGTCCCAAATTTGTCTTACTTAAAGGTCTGGGGATGTGAGGCATTAGTGAAACGAGAAACGCCTAAAAACTCTAACAAAGATATGTTAAGTGTATTTTTGTAGGATACCCAAAAGAAAGTATAGGTTACTACTTCTACTTTCCACCAAAAAACAAAATTGTTGTTGCAAGGTATGCTGAGTTCTTTGAAAAGAATCTCATAACTCAATAATCTAGTGGGAGGATTGTAGAACTTAACGAAATTCAATAAAATACATCACCTTCTGAAAATACTAGCTTACTTTAAGAGGAGCCAGAAAGTCTCACACCTCCACCTGAAGTAATTCCCATTCGTAGGTCCGAAAGGACTATTCGTGCTCTTGAATGATTATGTCTAAATGTAGAAGTTGAGGAGTATAGTTTAGGGGATCTTAATGAACCCGCTAGCTATAAGGTTTCTATGTCAGATCCTAAGTCTAATAAATGGCAGGCGACTATAAACGCGGAGATGCAATCCATGAATGATAATGAAGTCTGGGTTGAAGTAGACCTTCCTCCTAACGTTAAAGTTGTTGGTAGCAAGTGGCTTTTCAAGAAAAAGACTGACATGGATGGCAAGGTATACACCTATAAGGCTTGTCTTGTAGGGAAGGGTTATACTCAAACCTTTGGGGTTGACTATGAAGAAACATTCTCTCCTGTAGCGGAAATTAGAGCCATTAGGATTCTTATAGCCATAACGGCGTACTATGACTATGAGATTTGGCAAATGGATGTCAAAAATGCCTTTTTAATGGTTGCCTTGAAGAGGATATCTTTATGGCACAACCTGAAGGATTTGTCAATCCAAAATATCCAAAGCGTGTATGCAAGATTCAATGATCCATTTATGGATTAAAGCAAGCATCAAGGCAATGGAATAAGAGATTTGATGAGGAAATCAAGAAATTTGGTTTCTCACAAAATCTTATTGAGCCATGTGTATACCAAAAGGCTAGTGGGAGTAAAGTTTTTTTTCCTTATCTTATATGTTGATGACAATTGATCATGGGAAATCACATTTCAATGTTACAAGTAGTTAAATACTACCTTGGAAAGTGCTTTGCTATGAAAGATATGGGAGAGGCAGCATATATTCTTGGAATCAAGATCTACATAGATAGATCAAGAAACACCCCAACCCGACACGGGTCAAAATGTCACATTATGGTGTCATACAAAGCATAATACGCAAGCGGAAGACTTATCATAAATAAAATAAAGTCAAGAAACATCATGACTTCCAGATGATAACATAAATCCATAAGTCTAAAACAGAATTGAAACTAAAATAAACATAAATGAAATATTCAAAAATAAGTCTAATCATAATCCAGAAATAATGAGAAGTCTAATCAAGGTAGGTCTTATATCTCCTACTCTCTCACTCATGCCCATCACCCCGCTTATTACCTGCCGCATGGAAAAGAAAACGCGGTTGAGCTTAAAAAGCCCAGTGAACATATACATAACGAAACAAATATAATAATAAGCATAAGTAAACAAAACGAAATCATATGAATTAGCTGAAAAATATCATAAGGCAAATGAGTCAACAAGAATAAGAGATCAAGATCATACGAATTGGATAATTATAAGGAATCAAACGGATCATATAGAACATTGCCACGAGCTCATAAGTTATCGTCTAACATGACACATGAAAGAAACTTCATACATACATAACCGTCAATTCATATGTGTACAAGGAGGAGACCTCACAAATACCATAATGCGACAGGGGTGCAGGGCACACACAGCCAATCACCATATCATACGAACCATAATACCTAGGATGCATTCATATGCCCCCACATAACATATCATATATGTACCCAACTCAAGACAAGTATACACACATATCATAATGGCCAAGTGATCACATAACATACATAACAAATGGGGATGCCGTGGACTAATCACACCGCCACAGATAGTGTCATGCCATTGGTGCCATCAATGACATGGTCATGGTACCTCCATGACTAATTAGCTCAGGCAACGAAAAGAAACAAATCATACGAAGCATAATCATGTCATATCATTTCATATCATATCATAACCAAATGAAGCATATCAAACTGAACGGAAACATATCATAGCAAAACAAATGTCATAACGAATAGAATCATATCAAAGGATCATATCAGGAATCATATCAAAAGGATCATAGCAAAGGGAATCATAGCAATCGAATATCATAGGTAAAACAAAGTCAAGGATCGGAAAGTCATGAGAAATCCCTACTGAAAAGAGATAGAATATCTATATCCGTAAAGCAAATCACCAGAAAAACACACAAGGAAAACAAAAGCTACTCCTTCTTTCGCGGATCTACATGAATAATGATCGTTTAATATTTAGAAAGCTATTTCATAATTTTAGGGCTCATAGTTATTCATATTTCAAACTTAGGATTTCTTTCTATTTTTAGAAACTTTCCATTTTTAGTAACTTTTTGAATTAGGTAACTTTCCATATTTAGCGATTTTCCATACTTAAGTAACTTAATACTTTACGGTTATAAATGACAATAAAATAAACTTAAGGGTTTAACATAACTAATATCATAGTTTAGGGTTTATAATGACACTTTAGCAAAGTTTAGGGTTTAAAGTATAAATTTAGATTATAAAAGAATTTATACCACGAAATTAGTGAATCAAAGTCATTTCTTATGCAAAGTATTACGTATGACTTTAGTTACAGAAACATGCCGAATCGATTCGCATCATACATCACTTGATATCGGGTTTCTTATTAGATTTGTAATTGTATAGGTTATGAGTCCCGAACCCTCATTAGATCAACATCAACACACACAACATGATTAACTCACACCCGACATGATATTAAGTCAATTTATACTGGAAATGGGACACAACACAACACACACACACGACATGTATATACATATTACATGCAAGACACTAAACAAAAACTCATGCACTTCTCGACCCAACTCCTATCCGACTGCCATCACCCATACACCCACACGACTCTCATAAAAACACCACTCTTTAATAGTTCACTAACGAGACACCGCCACATCTTTATATGAATTTAACACAATATGCGGTACATACATAGCAGCCTTCGAACCTCATACATACGACACATCTTAATGCACAAAGTAGCCCATATGTTACATAAATTCCCACACACAACTCGACATATATTAAACTTATGCACGTACACAATTGTGACAACTGGCAATTTAGGGAGTCTATTTTAGGTAACCGCATTACATTAAACTAAACCGAGTTTTTCCTTAAACACTATTTTATCAACCATGACTTGATTTTATATCGTCTATTGGTTTTTATGGTTTATTTCATTACTGAACGAGTTATCGTGTGAGTTTTAACTCTTTTTGGGAGGCACTATTCGATTCGGCACTAAAAAAGCCTAAAACGAGAAATAATGTAACTTTTAGACCGTAACTCGAAAATTTACAAATAAATAGTCAAAACTTGTGGAAAAACATAAATAACGATATTATAAAGTCGAATGAACGTCGTGGGACAATATATGAGCTCGGGAATGAGTAAACGGGATAGTTTACGAAAAATGACGCCTTCGGCCCCCTTGTTTAGCCTAGCCGGCCACCCCCCCCCATCCCACTTCATTTTTATTTTAGTCCTCAACTCAAAAATATAAATACCCCATCACCTCCTCATTTCACCTCTTCACTTTCTCTCACTAAAAACACACACACACCTTTCTCTCTCTAACTCTCTCTCTCTAACCCTAAACCCAACCGGCCGCCGCCACTGTTCCGGCCATTTCTGACCAACTTCCGGCGCGTGACCACCCACCTCCACCACCATCTTGAAGCTCTCTTTCTCCTCTTTCCAACCATATATAACACGCGCCATATAGACCTCCATAACACATTTAAATCTTCGAATTAAGATTCGGATCTTTAGGGTTTCAAGTGGGTTTTGTAATTCGTGTTTGGAAAAGGTAAAAGGGACTTGAATATGTCTTGTTTGAGCATAAAGAAGCCACATACAACCCATTTAGGGTTCGTATATGGGGCGACGTTTAGGGCTTTTGGGTGAAACATGGGATTAAATCTAATTAACACTCAAATAAACATGTAGCTAGTGTTTTGGAATCATGTGGTGTATCATATTATTGGGTCTTTTCATTTTAGGTTTAGTTTTATGTTTTTGATTAGGAATAGATGATGGGTTTGATGTTTGGTTAATGATTGGAGGTTGATTGATTGTGTTTGGATGTTGTGGACGTGATTTGGGATGTGTTTGGTTGTGCATATGGGGCGTACAAGCCACCAAACCCACGTATGGGTGTGTTTGGGTGGCGTACGTGACCCTCAAGGACCAAGGGTTCGGGTCGAGTTGTCGTGGTAGCTTGTGGGTTGATATTGTTGGTGTTTGGATGAGACGCATGGAGCCGAAAAGCTTCTAGAGCTTGTTTGGTTAACGTGGTCTTAACCGTGACCGTGTCATGACCATTAGGGTCATAACATTGGTTTCGGGTATACTTGGTTGGTTGTGTTGGAATAACTCCTAAACTAGAATTCAAGTGTTAGTAATTAATATGTAATAGTTAGCTTAATTAGGCCTTTATGTTTAATATTATGCTAAGGCTTATGTAGAAGGCCCATAAGCCTTGGCCCAAGCCTAATAAGCAAAGGATGGGAACTTGGAGTGTTGCCCTAGTTCCCTCCTATAAATAATCCTTGTAAACCCTCACTTGAGGGTTGGTTGTTCAATTCACATTCACTCTTTACGCATAACCTTTCTTATACTCATACGTGTGTGTGTTATTGTTCATCCGATCACTTCTCCTCTCTATTTCTTATATTGATGCTTGTGTTACTAAAATAGGAACCTAATAGTGGTATCAATTGCCAAATAGTTGGGTGAAAAGGTTTTTGTTTTTGAAGCTATTTTGGTCTTACGCGTAACTCACGGTTCTTAAACTTTGTCACGCTTAAAAACTTATTTTTTACACTTTTCAATCCAAGATTCTTGTACTTTCAACGTTTTTAGGTGTTAAAATATCTGTTTTTGGCAAAAAGTTTCGAAGTTTAAGAGTATTTCTTTGATTTTAAGCTAGTTTTTATACGTGTATACTTTTTTACGCGTAAGGTGTTTCTAAGTTTTGGATCATCAAGTTTCACACTTTTGTGCTATTTTGGTGATATTGAAGTGCCTCATCACAAAAATCGGTTTAGAATCACTTTGGGCTAAAATCGCTTTTGGTTAAGTTTTACGCGTAACTAAACCCTAAAGTTACGCATAACTTTTCCTTGGTTTAATCTTGAGTTTTAGTGGTTTACTCGGTGTTTTCTTGCTTGGATAAGCCTGAAAACACTTCGACTTTAGATATCCTTTACTTCGTGATAGTGTAAAGATTTTTGGGCAAAACCCAATCTTACGCATAAGCTCGAACTTATGCGTAGAACTCTTTACGCCTAAGATTTTCTTACGCATAAGCCTTGTCTTACGCATAAGCTAATCCTACGCATAAGCTTTCTCGCCTAACTTTACGCTTACGCCTAATCTTAGTGTTTCTCAATTCTTACGCGTAAGCTAATCCTACGCGTAACTATTGCTTTTACGCGTAAGTTTGGTGTTTTTACGCCTAAGTGTTGCTTTGCCTAAACTTGGTTTTTCTACGCCTAAGGATACTTCATCAACAACGTTTCATTCGACTACAAAGATCCATTTAACAACACAAGTTTTCAACATGTCACAACCACCATACTCTAGCTATTTTCCTTATACTTATAATCAACAACAACAACAACAACTAAGTCCACAACATCAACAATTTAATCAACAACAACAAGTTTATCAACAACAATTTAATCAACAACATTATCCACAACAAGGAGAAATTCCACCTCAAATGGTTCAACCACCACCTAGTCTCCAAGTACAACCTTACACAATCAACATCCATCCAGGAACACTATGAAGGAACCGTATTGGTTTGCAAAGATGTGTGAAGCTTTAAGTAGCCAGCAATCCATTCATGAGGCAGGATCACTTGATAGACCTCCAATGCTCACTCCTGGAAACTACGATCAATGGGTGATTAGGTTCTTTAGGTTTTGTGATCTAAAGAAGCCACATGGAAAGTTCTTAAAGAAGGTCATCTTGGAAGGACCATTTCATATGCCTCTTGTCGTTACACCTAGAGATCCAAATGCTGTTCCACCAAGAGATGATCTCACAAACATTGCAATCAAGGTTGACCTTTCGGTGATGAACTTCTACACTACTGAAGTGATGAGCTAGCAATGCAATATATCCTTTTAGGATTACCAAATCTAATCCTTCGAAGTGTTGATGCTCAAAAGACTGCAAAGAAAATGTGGGAACATATTCATCTTCTCATGGAAGGCACTAAACTCAATCAAGAGGATATGGAATCCAAAATTTACTTGGCTTATGAATACTTCATGATTGAACCTAGAGAGACACTAGAGTCTTATCATCATCGATTCTTAGACATCATCAATGATTTGGACAAACACGACATCATCATGCCAAGAATTGCAGTTAATACTAAGTTCCTGAGTAGTCTTGGTCCTGAATGGGAAAAATATGTCATTTTCATCCGTCAAGCAAAGAATCTTCATCATGCTACATACGGATTGTTGTATGACTATTTGAAGCCTCATCAAAAAGAAGTTGATAAGGAAAGGGTTATCCGTGGCCAAATTGTTTCACCTTCACTTCCGGATAATCAACAACTTGCTTTGTGGGCTCAAACTAGTTATCCTCCTCAACCCGCTCCTCAACCAACTGCAACAATTACACCATATGATCCGTCACAACAACAATCTCAACAAACTCAATTGGTTCCATACAACAACAACAATGATCAAGCACTTTACAATGAAGCTAATGAGGACTCCGAAGCTTTTGATGCATTGCAACAAGGATTTGTTATGATTGCTAAAGCTTTTGGCCGTTATACAAACAAATCCAACAATCGCATTCGTTCCTCATCAAACACAAGGAATCAGGATGTTGTGAACAATGGACGCGTTGAAGTTCAAAATCGTGGTTATGGTCGTCAGATGGGAGGTGGTCAAGGGTTTAATGCTATGAGAAGGAATAACATGGATGCTCCACAACCACAGAGAGCTCAAGTGGTTGAACAGGGTAATGCTCAGAATGGGATAACCGGTCTTGTTGCTACAACCTGTAATGAGAAGGGACACTGGCTAATGCATGCCCAAAGCCGAGGACTAGGGCAATGCTTATCACAAGGAGGCTTTACTTTTGGCTCTTAAGGATGAAGTCAGGAACTCTCACGGACAAAGAACGAGCTTTATGGCGGATGCGCACTCGGATGATGATATGGAAGACTTGCGAGCTAATGCAAAGAGTGATGTTGATGGCACAAATGCAAGCTCTCCACATGAGTGACACAGCCCAGTGTGACACCGATGGCTTGTCTCGTGCCGAACAAACCATTTTCATCATCGATCTAAGATCTCGGCCAACATCCGAATCCGACGAGGCTCAGAATGTTCAACATGAGTCGCCCACATCTCGATCGACAATTCTCAACTTGACCCCGTAATTACATTTGGCGATCAAGATGACCTTATGGTTACCTTTGATACTTAAATTGACTCGTGGTTATACTTGAGGATCCGAATAGTGATCATGTTGTGACTCACGTTGAACACGCGAACTTTTGCCTAATCCAGATATTGACCTCTTACTTAAAGATTATCAATCCCAAATGGATAAATGTCATTCATCAAATCGAACTTACACAAGAAAAATGCAATCGTTAACTGTGGACATTGAATGCTTAAAGCGACAACTCAATTTTTTCAAAACTCAAGAAAACGTGAAAAAGGTTTTGAAGTCGCTTTGCTAAATCACACCAAAACGAAAAATCATTAGAACGACGGATCGTGATCTAGTCAAGATCCAAGAATGCTTTGTTGTCTCAAATAGAACAACTAAAACATGAACATAAAAACAAATTAACGCTCTTACTTTGGAAAATCAAAAGCCAAGTCCGAGTTGTTAACTTGTCAAAACAGTTCTCTGAGTACAAAAGCGTTCTCTGAAACGAATAGATGACTATCTTGAGGAAATTGTCGACTTACAAAACAAAATCAAAGAGTTTCGAATCATTGTTTATAAACATGGTGAATCAATCACAACGATTCAAAAGTTTACTTTTAAACCAAATCCAAATGGATATGGACCGAATCTTGCGATTACAAACCTAAGTTTTCAAGCGAGCATTCAAACCAAATCACGAAGTTTACTGGTCGCGAGAACATAGAGTTGATGATTCAATTATGAGTTGTTGAATATAACCGTCAAGAGGAATTAGATGCGAAAAGCGAGTCGATCAAAATTAGAAAATGTTGTTTATAACAAACCATTTAACTATTAAAAGTCACACTTCGTTGCACAAAAGGATTTTCTAACACACCATGGGTTATCACACCTACGTCGAGGTTCCCTTTCCAATAATGCACAAATTAATGGTCCTTTACTTTCACTTATCGAAATAAAACCATTAGCGAACAATGTAAAGTCATAAAATATTTTGAAACATTCACTTGGACATCAAACTTTTGGAGCGTGAAATTGAACTTCATTCGAAATTAAAATTGAACATTTTCAATCGCCTCTTGCGTGCATCGAAGAGATATTCTTGAGAAAAGAATTTTACCTCATGTCCGAAATTTGAAAAATTGTGCTATATATTGGGAAAGGATTTTCACAAGGAGCTTGGACTCATGAAAAGAGTTTTCGATCAAACGAAACATCAATTTCAAATACAAAGCGTAAAAGAAAATGTTACGAAAAGATGTTGATCGACTCTTGGAAAATGTTATATGTGTTGATATCCATAATGTTGTGTTATTGCATTCTTTGTCATATGCATCGATTATATCTCTGCGATATTGTTGATTCATTGAAATTGTTGAGAATCTTGATAATGTGCATCGAGCGAATCTTTAAAAGTTGAAAATGAGCGATTGTTAAACGAACTTTCAAATGCAAAACGTCGTCTTCAATGGTGTCAAAAAGATTGTCAAAATCGTGAACTTTCTCTGCAAAACAAAATCACTCAGTTGCGCTCAAAATCTTTTGATCCTAAAATTGAGCAAATGGATGATCAAAACGCGTCTTTGAAAAGTCGAATCTCAAAATATGAACAAGAATTTGAAAAAGTTAAAAAGGAATATGGTGTCATATTTGATTTACTCAAACAAACTCGTAATGAAGCATCAAACGAACTTGATCATTATCTTGCACACACTAAAGAAGTAATGAATTTTTCTGGAAATCTTTGTTCTGAAAATCAAGATTTGGTGCACACTATCATTAAGTTAAGGGAGATGTTAGGAAAGTATGAACAAGTTCAGCCTAGCATCATTAAGAAAATTGCACCTGTAACACTTAGCAAACGTGACCCCAGAATTCCTACAGACAAAACACAAGATACTAATGTGCTTCCTCTCTCGAAACATGAATAGTTGTTTCTTTTCCAAGCGTCCGCACTTCACGACCTAGGAGCAATACAAGGAAGAATAGGAAGTTGCGACCTAAGAAAAGAACAATAAAGAATCTTGAAGTGAAGAACACCCTAGGACTTTGAATAAGACTCAAGTTGCACCCACTTTAGATATTAAGTCGACAAATGTAATGGAAAAAGTGTTGTAACGAATGCTAAACCTTTAAGTACTTTTGATATTAAGTCTCAAGCTTCTTGTGTTATATGTCGTAAAAGTATGCTTTCTGATTGTCATGATAAATGTGTTGCTAAAGCTATCTTGTCTCGTTTACGGAATCCTAAGAAACGAAATACCTCTAGGCCCACTAATGCTTCTAAGTCTGTGTTTGGTAAACCGCCCTCTTTAGATTCTAAGAACCGCATTGATGTCCCTGTAGTTCCAGTATCACCTCTAAGGAATGTCGTACCACCTAGTGCATTCACTAAGACTAAAGCAAAGACTAGTTGGAGATGGCAGAAATAGATACATAATACACTAGGATTTAAATGGATACCTAAAATCGTTGATGTGTGTATTTCAACTATAACCGCTTTGGAACCTCTAACTCTTGGGTTCCACATCTACTTCTATTCCATCTATGTCGCCGTGTTGAATGCGGTGATCTGATCATTCTCGGGTTGTTGATAGCGGATGTTCCGCACACATGACAAGCAATCTTAAGCGTTATCAAACTTTATTGCAAAGTTCATTGGCATTGTCGATTCGGGAATGATCACTGCAGCTATCATGGGCTACGGAGATTACATCAATGGAAACATCAAAATTAGCGGGGTTTATTATGTGGAAGGCCTCGGTCACAATCTCTTTTCGATCGGTCAATTCGTGATGGAGATTCGGAAGTTGCTTTTCGGAGAAAACTTGTTTCATTAAGTGATCTACAAAGAAATGATCTTATATCCGCACTCGCAATTCAAGTCTCTACACTATCTCCATGCAAGACATGATTGCTTCATCTCCCATCCGCTACTTTCAAAGGCAACATCAACAAAATCTTGGCTATGGCACCGTCGTCTCACATTTAAACTTTCAAACCATAACCAACCTTGCTCGATATAAACTTGTTGAAGGTCTCCCGAGATTCGATATTCTAAAGATCACCTTTGCTCACTTGTGAACAAGGGAAAAGCACTCGGCTCATTTTCCTTCAAAGGTGGAACCTGACTCTCGACATGTGATTCATCTTCTTCACATGGATTTGTGTGGCCCGATCGTGTGCAAACAATTAATGGCAAACGCTACATCCTCGGTAATCATAGATGACTACTCACGATGGACTTGAGTCTACTTTCTTGAAGCAAAGATCAAGCTCCACAGATGATCATCACCTTTCTCACGAAAATTCAAGTTCGACTCCAGAACACCGTCCGCCAAATAAGACGGACAAAAGGCCCGATTCGTGAACAAACTCTTGAGAATTTTATGAGAAAGTGGGAATTGAGCATCGGACATCTATTGCACGTACACCGAACAAAATGGAGTTGTTGAAAGACGAAACCGTGCGTTAGTGGAAGCTGCAAGAACAATGTTAATCAATGCTAAACTTCCAGATTACTTGTGGGCGTGTCGTATCAACTGCATGCTACACTCAAAACCGATCAATGATTACAAACGCCACAACAAAACACCTTTTGACCTTATCCACAACGAAAACCGAATCTCAAACACTTTCATGTATTTGGATCCCTTTGCTACCCAAATAATGATCGTGATGACTTTCAGCTCAAAGCCAAAGTCGACATTGGAGTCTTTATTGGATAATGTGAGAATTCTAAAGGTTACGGATCCGGAATCATCGTTACAAAGCGGTTATGGAAGCGATTCATGCTAATTTTGATGAGCTTCTGAAATGGCTTCGAGCATAATAGACTTGGAACCGGTCACAACCGTTTAAACTTCCTCATACCCCATCATCACCGAACCAAGCCCCGACTTACTCGTCAACAAATGGAAAAGCTATTTGCTCCGTTGTTTAGTGATGACATTGATGAGCGTGCTCGGTGTATCCATTGTTTCATTGCTCAACTGATCATATTCCAATACGATACACTGCTACAACAACTCTCGTTGAAGAAGCACCACCAGATTGACTCTACAACAACAGTTGAACAAACGCTTCCAACAACGCCGAACCACCGATGATGTTCTAAATAATGAAGTACCCCCACCTGCAGATTTTGATCCAAATGCGTTCTTTAACCCGTTCGCTAATGAAACTGCTGCACCTGATATTGCAGAATCATCTACAACCCATTTGAATCCTCAAAATTTGCACAATGTATACCAACATCAACCCTCGACACATCATTGGACAAAAGACCATCCTCTTGAGAACATTATTGGTAACCCGAATCAACCAGTCGTAACGAGACAACGTCTTCACACAGATGGTGAACATTGCATTTATGCACTCACTGTCTGCCAATCGAACCTAAACACATTAAAGACGCAATGACAAAAGACAATGGATTGAATCCATGCAAGAAGAAATCAACCAATTCAAACGTCTTGAAGTATGGAACGGTTGAAAGACCAACGGGGTCTCGTCATTGGTCTCAAATGGATTTGGAAGAACAAATTGGATCTTTGAAGGAACGTAATCGAAACAAGTCACGTCTGGTGGCTAAGGGTTATAAACAGGAAGAGGTATTGACTTTGAAGAATCATTCGCTCGGTTTCTCGCCTTGAGGTCGTTCGGATCTTTCTCGCTTTCACGGCTCATATGAATATAACGGTCTTCGGATGGACGTCAAAACGCTCGGATGGTCAATCGAAAGAAATGGTTTATGTCGACCACCGGAAGGGTTCGTTGATCCCGAGTTCCCGAACCATGTCTACAAACCGAACAAAGCTCTATACGGACTCAAACAAGCTCCGCGGGCGTGGTACGATAAGTTATCATCCTTTCTCATTGCCAATAATTTCACCAAAGGTTCGGTTGACCCAACTCTTTTCATACAATATCACGGGTCACATATCTTAATTTTTCAAATTTACGTGGATGACATCATTTTTTGGTCAACACATAAAAAGTACTCAATCGCTTTTGCAAAACTAATGAAGAAACATTTTGAAATATCCATGATGGGTGAACTTCGTTCTTTCTAGGACCGCAAGTTCATCAATCACCCGTGGTATTTTCTTGAGTCGATCCAAATATGCCCTTGAACTTTAACAAATTTGGAATGCAAACTGTGACACCTATGCCACACCAATGGCTCATACCAAGAAGCTAGACGATTTACATGGGAAATTGGTAGACCCTACCAAATACCGTAGTATCATTGGGTCTCTCATGTATCTAACGACTAGCGGGCGACATTGTTTTTGCCGTATATCTTTGCTCCGTTATTAGTCGAGACCAATGAAACCCACCTCTCTACGAGGCTAAAAGAATCCTCCGATACATCAGGGAACCATTAACTTGGGGATCCGGTATCCGAAGGATTACGGTTTTGAACTAATAGCTTTTTCGAGATCTTGATCACGCAGGATGCTTAGATTCACGAAAAGTACTTGAGAGCATTACATTTTCTTGGTGATAAGCGGTGTCATGGCAATCGAAGAAGCGAGGATTGTACATCGATGTCCTCAACTAAAGCGAGAATATGTAGCCATGTCGGCGTTTGTGCTCAAGTCATTTGGATGAGAACATAACTCAAGACTATGGTTATGTATTTGACGAATCACGATGTCTGCGACAATCGGAGTGCTATTGCGATCTCGGAAACTCTGTTCAACACTGAAATCAAAGCACATCGATCTTGATATCATTTCATCAAGGACCACGTGGAGCAGTCTTGTTGAATTATACTTTGTGGTCTTGAATACCAATGGCGGATCTTCTCACCAAAGCCTTAGCTCTGCTAGGTTTAATGAGTTGGTCCACCGGTTGGTATGAGGTGTTTGACTCAAGAGGAACTGGATGAACTCTTAAAACATTCTTAAAACCGATCAAACACCAAAACCTCTTTTGTAAATATTTTTCAAAAACAAAATACAAAAATATAAAATCATTAAAACAACAAAATATTCTTCTATCTATATTTCATTTAACATTGCAAGTACAAATCTTCGTCAATACTTTAATCCTTCAAAATTCAAGATTTTCTCGATCAAGTGTTGAGGGAGAAAGCAAATATTTTCGGTTTCATAAAACCTTGTACTTGCATGTTACCTCATCCGGTTGTTTCTTTATTAATGGTGGTCACATTTCGGTTTCTTGACACTCCTCGGACTAAAATTTATAAAATTTCATTATTTCTTAAGTCGAGGGGGAGTGTCGTCAAATTTCTTTCCAAATATCCTTTGTTTGGTAACCAAAATGGAAGTTATGGACATTGGATGTAAATGGTAAAGGTGGAGGGACTAATTGTGTCAAAATGTCAAAGTGTTTTTTAACAAAACACCTCCACCAAACTATTACTTCTCATTTATTACAACATTTATTATTTCACCAACCCAATCCTACGCGTAAAATTCAATATTCAAATCCGTGTTATTGATCATCAATTTGTAAGTGGTTAAACGTTCTTTGTAATCATCTAAACATAGGTTTTGAATCATTTCTTAAACCAACGGTTATATTTTTGTCTATGGATGATTTTGTGTTCTACGCATAAGCGTATGAACACCTAATCAAGTTTGTGTGCTTGTGGTTAAAATGATAGTGTCAAAACGTTTCTCTAACATCAATGATTCCATTTTTATTACTAAAACACACCCAGATACACAAATTGAATGATTTTTGAAAACTAGGGTTTATGCGTGAAATTGGGTATTCTCATATGTGAACGTTTCTGGTTGATTGGTTGCTTGAAAGATGTTGTTTGCATGTTTAATTGATTGTATCTAGGCTTAGTTCATACCCAGAAACATCAATCATGATAAAACTAAAATTTAGGGTTTATGTTCTTGAGAATTAGGCACTTTTGATTCACAAGTCCATTTGTGATAAAACTTGGATAAAACGACTCAATAAGCTTCCTAGACATCCCAAAAAAAGTTTGGTGCATTTCCCATGGTTAAATCGCTTACTCGTAATTATTGAACATTTAGGGTTTAAGTTTTACGCGTAAGTTGTTCTACGCGTAACTGTGTTAATTGAATTTCCATGTTTAGACCTGAAAAGGATTGGATATTGATGATAATGTTAGTGCTATGATGAATTTATTTCAGGTTTCAACGTGTGTATAACTCAGAATCAAGGTTACTTGCCATCTACTCATAAGGATCATCGTACACGTAGCATGTTATGCGTAAGAGAAATCTTCGGCGTAACGTTCACGCATAAGGTTCTACATTGGGGACTACGGCGTATCACGTGAAGGATATCGTAAACAAGAACCTCTACGCATAAGGTTCACTCTTCGAGTAAACCTTACGCGTGAGTTCCATATACGCTGCAGCGTAAGCTCTACACATAAGGCCCTCTTTTCCTCGCGTAATATTTCTTACAGCGTAAGTCAAGAACCTCGCATAAGCTTACGTTTACGCGTATAATCACTCATGTTTAAGCATAAGCTTGCCATTTCTACGCCTAAGCCTAGTTTGACCTTAATTATGAATTGTTACGCATGCAAACTTGTAAATAAATAAATCATAACGTCACGAAACTAATAATGTCACTAATAAGCTTAAATGTTTAATAAGTTGTGAAAAATAAGTGAAAACATAGACTTTAAAACTTGAAGTTAATCAACTCACGAAACTTATCATGACGTCTTTGGACTATTGGACTAACAAGTGACATTGGACTCATAACAATCATCGACATATCACATTCAATAATTAGACAATAAAACCATCATTGACTAACGTAATGTCTTTCGATATGTTGGTTCTTTTGGCTAAATATCTTTCGAATCACGACATGGGCGCTCAAATGCAAAACGTGGAAGCACCAAGCGTTCTCACCGTTGAATATATCTTCCAATGGCTATCCGATGAAGATAGGAAAGAACAATCTTCGTGTTGATTTTGATAATCTCACACGCTCAAAGTCTTCTTGTTTAATAGTTGTTGACATTACGAAGAATCACCCTTATCGAAACATGCTCACCAATTACGCTACGGTCTTTGAGATCTACATTCACGATTACGGCATACAATGCGAAAGATCAAAGGTCAAAATCTTGTGGCGGTGACGCTCAACCACAAACAAGTCACCATCACACCGGCAGACTTAAGAGTTGATCTTCTCATTCACATCATCGAGCCAACGAATACAATGCCACACCAACGAAGAGGCTATTCGCAATTCATGATCGACATTGGTTATGACGAAGCTACGGGAGTAATCACAAAGCATTCATACGTGGATCTTAAGAATATCCCCCATCCATGGAGAACCCTCTACATTATCATCACCAAATCCGTTTCTGGACGTGATAGCGGTTATGAGCATCCCAAGCTCATGGAACTACAGATCTTTTGGGCATTGGTCAACATGAAACATATTGAAGTTGAAGCTCTGATATGGGATGACATGATGTATTTTCTCAAAAAGCTTGGCTCCAAGATCCCATATATCAGATATACCAAATTGTTGATCCAAAGAGCTCTAGGGTATAATCCTGATATCCCCTTGAGACTCAATGACCCCAACAATCACTCCATGTTGTATGAGCCTACACTCACGGTCGGTTAAGAATCTACAACAAAGAAAGCAGTGCGGTGTTGCGGATCACCTTCTAATCGACGCAGATCAAACAACTCTATTCATACAAAAGGTATACGGTAGCGGTTGATGAAGGCAAAGTAGGATTTCTTGATGAAAAGTCCTCCGGTACACCTACTAGGAAAACCGGAGAGGCGGTCACGGAAGTGTTACAAGCACCGAGTCGGTAAAGTTTCCTAAGAGATCACATATTCTCAAAGGAAAGTTCCATCTAAGGAAGCTACTCCTATTCCTATTCCCGATCTGAACCGCAACAAAAGCTCTTGGATGAAAGCTCGAGGAAGCTGAATCGGGAAGAGGTCACCTACTCTGAAACCGCAATCGATGACACTCCAACAGTGGCTAAACCTCCCAGTCCAATAGCTGAAAAAGGAAAAGGAAAAACTCATGTGCTTGAGCATGATAAGGAAAGTTCTAAAGAAGAACCATTTGATGAGGAAAGAGATTATCAAAAGAAGTTGAAGAACCTCAGACTCAAATATCTTGTCGATGAATTCGTAAAGAATCATACTCATGGCCCCGGAGGGTCAAGTGGTGGAGCTCAAGCCACACCAGTTTTCGATGTGGTTAATCAACCCGATAAGGGAACTGGTACCACCATCACCCACGAACAACAACAAAGGCAACTTGAGGATTCCATCAACTTTGACATAGAGGAACGGACATGGAAAATCTTGAGAAAACTCCGGTGAAGATACTAAGGTGATGAAACGGCTAAGGCCGGAAATCTTGAAGATCTTGATTATGATGATTTTCTTATTGATAGCCCAAGACGCCCAAGGAAGAAACATCGAGTAGTCGAAAGACCACAGAGTCTCCTCATGTCTCATCATCATCGGACTCGTCTTCTCACTCTTCACTACCACAATCCAAAGGCACAACCAGATCCACATCTAAATCGTGAAGAAACCAACTAACTCTTGGATATCCGGGCTAAAACCAAGATTGTCAAAGGCATCAAGCGGTCGGGAAGAAAGACGTGACCAACAAGAAGTTGAATCAACTAGTCGGCAGTATCATTCTTCTACATGACGAGATAGACAAGATGTCAAGTGAAAGGGAGTATATCCAAGTTCATGCAACGTGATGTCCAAGGGGCTGAGCGAAATGATTAGGGGCTATACTCACAAGTTCCTACTCGACATTGTTCACGGGTTACAAGGGAGATGTTCACGAACGACTCTATCCAAATCTCATGAAATTGGTCAAGCAAACAATGCAATCCACTCCGGTTACAATGACGATCAATCCAATGAAGCCTACAGTTCTCTCTGATGTAGAGTTGATTTCCAAGTTGGTGCTACAAATGTCTCAACGATCTGCAACTTTCACCTCTGATGAAAGTAAACTATTTGAGGCACTACTGGAATATCAACTCAAGACTTCATGCAAGGAGCAAGTGAAGGCCTAGCGTCCAAGAGCGATGAAGATAAGGATAAAGATAAAGATAAAGAGCCTAAACGCCCAAGAAAAAGCGGTGAATCATCCTCCATGCCATCTCCACCCCAAAGGACTCCATCTCAACAACGATCTCCTCTACGCTCTTACTGGCGACAAACCTCGGGACTCGAGTCACCACCCAGACGAGAGAAAAGCGGTGATTATTTCAAATACACTGGTGGTGGCTAAGGAAGTCCACGAACCCCAACAACAACCCACATCTCCCGCTTCATCAAAGAAACCAGCATCCTCATCTAGGCCAAAGAAGAAGAAGAAGACGCCTAAGGCTGATGTCGTCTCATGGCTTGACGAAGATGACACCGAGTATGACTGGTTCTCTACACTTGTTGATGCTACACCCACCCTAACTGATGATCAAGATATGGTAGAAGGTCGTACATTGGAGCATGCTAAGTTACTTCAAGAAAAGTTTTGGGTGAAGAAGATGACCAAGTCAGAGTTAAAACGCATCAAGAATGAAGCTTTTCAACTGCTCAAATACAGCTCGGAAAGTGCTATTGAAGTTGAATATCATCTTGAAAATATAGCACGAGCCATGTCTAACAACATTGATTGGCTCAACCACAAGCAAACATTGACTTCACGAAATGACAAGGCTCCATACTACACCGACCGGACCGGACCTCTACCAACGATTGTGACGGATCAACCTAAGATTCCATTCCGATACTTCTTCAACAATGACCGGAATTTCTTCTACGGTAGCGATGGTTCAAAGAAATCGCTACATCACTTACACTTCGTTCGTGACCATTTACTCTAACGCATAGCCATTGAGGAAAAGGCTACTCACATGTTTTCTAACGATGTGGAACAGATGACATTGATGCAATGTATGGGATTCACCATTGGCGGAACACCGCGAATCTACTACAAAAGCTGCCGGGTTCGAAAGTCTAAACATGAAGTGTCACGATGATAAAGGGATCGTTCTTTGTTAAGCATGTAGCTCTCTCGTCTAAATGGGATTACACTTTCCTCAAGAATATCGTGGTCAAAAGACAAGGCGAAAGGGACTATGATTTACGTGAAGCGGACTTTCGAATTTGTCTCTCAACGACATTGAAGATCATACCTTGCCAAGGTGCAGGGAAGAAGGAGACAATTCTCGATTGAAATCCAACGTGAATACATCAAGTCCATGCTCATCTTCATCGAATCATAGTGATCCGAGGCGTGTAGAACACTTGCAACTTTCCGTTGAATCGTATCAAACACGTGTCAACTTTACGGACCTCGACTAGAACTTCGACATCAACCATCTTCCACAATACACTCTCATCGACAAACCGTTTGGAGTAGTTTACCATAGTGAACTACATCGTAGCGCTTGATGGCGTGTAGAGATCTTCATAAGTTTGGAGATCACACATCAAGAAAGTCGGGGATGGGTTAGCTTATCGGTTAAAGGAGATACATGAAGGCATCGGGTCGAAGAAGAGATGGAATTCTAAGGAGAAAAGGGATGTTAAGAGGATCATCACTCGGATCGATGAAAGGTTGTCTGAAGGACGATTCGAACATTGGAAGCTTCGTAGGTGGTCGCCCAGATTTCTCTCACAGCTATCAACGCCCGTTCGCATTCTGGCGTTATTGCCGGACTACTGAATCTCCGGTACCCTTAAACTGTTTCATTTTCAATATTGATTTGGATGCGTGATTATTTTAATTACAATGGCTTGTGCACACATCATAGTGTACAACCCGTTCTTGTAATCCCTGGTGGTACGCTTCAGTGCCACAATCCTTATAAAAGGAGCGAAAGCTTCTTACTTTTGAGTAAAACTTATCAAAACTTTCATTTTTCAAATTTTTGCTCAAAAGAACAAGTACTTCCCCTTACGTTTTCAAAACCTCAAAAGTTCGTATTACTTGTTGAGGGGGAGTACTTGCTAAAATCTTTGTTCAACAAAATGTTCTTCGTGGAAATCTTCCCACAAAACTCGAAATGGTCATATTCAATATCAAAACGTTATCAAAAATAACATTTATATGCCATTTTTTAGGGGGAGAAAATTAATGTGATAAGAAATATGTTGATTTGCTATTGAATCTTCGTGTAATAAGACTTAACCCATGAATTGACGAGCTCTAAAATGTCATAAATCGAAAAGATTTGTCTTCCTAGACTTATCCGAGTAGATTGTACCTATTTGAGGAACTCTTGATAGACATGAACTTTGTGGGTTTGACATCCTTCGAGGTTTGTCCACACCTTCAAGGTAGTTACTAGAGTTAGTTGTCACTAAAAGGCATCAATGTACCTCTTTAACTATGCAACGTAACCGTGTCTCATGAGGATTGTCTATCTCGAATCGATCAATTCAAAGTGCGCACTCTTCTCTCACCGTGCGATTTATGTCTAAACACTTAAGCACGTGTAGAGGGAGTATTCGCAAAATGATAAAACTCTCATAGTTGTACAAAATGTTTTCATTCTCAAACACTTTGAGATCTTCAAGAAAATGGTTTTATGGCAACATAGGTTAGTCATGGAGTTATAAGGTGACTAAGGTTAGGAATAACCGTCCTATGATCCGCCAGAGCGGAGGGATCTACCCAAGGACATCACAAATAGTTAGTACTTAGAAGTCCTTAGGTATGATTATAAAAGTAGAATATGAGAATAGGAGAAAGAAGGAGTTGAAGAATTAAAAGAAATGCAAAGAAAGGGTGAAAAGAAATAGCCCTCAGTTATTCAACTTAGAGCGACACAGGGTTCAATTCATATACTCTTGGTCATCACTAGATGACACCGGTATTGAAGATAAAAGTTGTCATGGACCCGAAGGCGCATGCACTAAACCTTCTTAGCCACTCAAGTTTCTCCCAATGAAGCTTGTTTCATTCTCATGGAACCCTACGTAAACTATCGGTGTCTCTTAGAGTTGTCGATTATTTAAGAAGGAGACCCTCTCCCTAGTCTCCGCTCAGGAAAACCAAAGTGCACTATTGAGTCTAGAGCCACGAGATTCATCAAAATATCTCTTAGGTACATTTGACAATTCATCGCTTGTTGTTCAACATAAGAACGCAAGTGATATATTATCGTGTCCTTCACAGATCTTAGCAATCTGTCGAGAACATTTATGAGAGGTTCACATTTGTGATCTTCAGTGATTGAATGGAAACTGTTAGAAATTAGAAAATTCCATAGTGAAGAGTCGGTCACCCCAAATATTATTTAGCATAAGTTAGCTCGTAGACATATCGTTAGTTACGTTATTTGTTAGTTTATTAGTTAGTTATTAGCGTAGTTATTTAGTTTAGTGCAACACCGTGGAGGAAGGACATGTCTTTACCCACTGTATGCACGATCCACGATCAAAGGAGGTCATTTATTATGTAACTATAAATACCTCTACCTCCCAGGTGAGGTTGGACCTTCAATCTAACCTTCTTTCTTTTGTTACTTTCTCTCTAGAAAGGCTCTTACTCTACTTTCTCTCTAAACTCACTTGCATAATTCGATCCATATATTGAATGTATTATGTGTTTATGAAATCCAATATCTTACAATTGGTATCAGAGCCATGGTTTGATCATTCATCCTTCATGCTCTTTGTTTTGGTGGATTTCATAAGGTTTTTGGGGTTAAAAGTGTTTAGAAGAGTTTGAATCATTTGGTTAATTTCTAGTGTTAAAGTATTAATTTTGATTATACTTTTGTGTTTAGAAACATCATAAGTGTTTAGGTTTTGATTTGGAAGGCTTGAATCATCGTGGTTAGGTTGTTTTTGGATTGAAAAGTAGTGGTTTTTTGAAAATTGTACTATGCGAGTTGAGTCACGGATTGACATTTCTTGGAAGAGAGTTGCTTTGTAAATTTGAAGAGAGTTTCTTTGACATTTCTTGGAAGAGAGTTGCTTTGTAAATTTGAAGAGAGTTGCTTTGACATTTCTTGGAAGAGAGTTGCTTTGTAAGCGAGTATCCTATGCGACTTGTCTAGATTCAATGTATCTAAAGAGAGTTGCTTTGGAAGAGAGTTGACAGTTAAGAGAGTTGCTGTGTAAATTTGAAGTGAGTTGTTTGCTAAGCGAGTTGCCTATGCGACTTGTCCAGATTCAACGTATCTAAAGAGAGTTGCCTAAGAGAGTTGCCTAAGAGAGTTGCCTATGCGAGTTGCCTAAGAGATTTACCTATGCGAGTTGCCTAAGAGAGTTGCCTAAGAGAGTTTCCTAAGAGAGTTTCCCACATAAGCGAGTTGTCTGCTTGCTTATTAAAGCGAGTTGTCTTATGCGAGTTGCCCACATAAGCGAGTTATCTGCTTGCTTATTGAAGCGAGTTTTCTTATGCGAGTTATCTGTTAAGCGACTTGTCAAGGACTGTGATTTGTCAATTCCTGCAATGTGTCTCTAAACCTAACATACAAAACCCTTGTTTTCAAACCCTTATTTTCCGAATATCACAAACTCAACCATAACACCAACATATTTTCACTTCCTTATCATATTCTAGTTCCTTTACTACATTCTACTTCTCACTATCTTACGGTTTTGTCTTGATTTTAGTAAAATCCCGCGAAATATTCTATTTCTTGGTTTAAATCAAAGACTTGTAAAATCCGTGTACACATCAACATCATGTCTTACACTCGATTACGTAATTTGAAAGTACTCAAACGTATGATGAAGTTGACAACCATGAGAACATTAGCTACTACGAGCAGTTCTGATGATGGAATCAATCAATGAGGATGTGAGATCTCCGGGTTGAGAATCTAATAAGAGTTAATTGCACCGATCTAGGCTACGAGATACCATGCATAAAGAAAGTAACATTGAACCTTATCAACAACTTCAATCACACCTCATGTTACTCACATCCACATCAATGGATCGAACATGTAGTGCTCTTTTCGTCGGGACTTACCTACATTGAAGAGAACATTGTTGCTAGAATTAGAACAATTGAAGATCCAGCTCATCAAAGGGAAGATAAGGAAGGATGATTCCTTTCTTGCACTCGGATGATTCACAACCAACTCAACCATTTATCAATGAGGAATATTCCATGATTTTGATCAACACTTGACGGGTATTTCCTTCAAAAAGCATCTTGGAATGGAAATTGAGAATTCATCAATACATTTATCCAACTCATGGATAATGTGGAGAAGTACATTGAGGAAGGTACCTTTGAATGATGAAAAAGTAGATGAGTGTCGGGAGAAATTGAGAGATAGTTGTGATGAGTCGGGTATTGTATCGATTGAAAAGTCGGTGTTCTTGAATACATAATATCAGAGACAACAACGAATGATGTAACCAGCTTCTCAGTAACTACGGTCACACAAGAAGTGGATGTTGTGATCAGTAAGGTGAATGAATGTCAAGGGCTGACAAGAGATTGTAGTGTTGAGATGGATAAAGCACCAGATGATGGATTAGTTGGTACTGAATACAGGGGCTCAGAGGAAGATAAGCTTGAAACAGCCAGTAGTTCAGTGACTCTTGTTTCACATGATGTGGATGCAGATATCAGACCGATAAATGAACAAATTTCATGTGATGAGGTACCCTTAACTGTTCAACATAGTGCATCTACTAATGTACCTAAACAAACTGATCTCAATACTGAACATGATTCTGATAAATGTTCCTTGGTTGAGGCTGAGACTAATAAATTCAAATCAAATGATATGGTTGATAAAAAGGCTTTTGATGAACTTTCAAACAAATTCTCAAAACTTGAAAAACATTGCATTTCTCTTGAAATTGCAATACAAAGAAAGGAGGAAAGTTTTCAAACTAAGAAACCATGTAAAAATCCGAATTTCACGAATTTCATGAATTTTTGAAATAAACGATTTAAAAGCTCGACTTTAAGCCAAAACTCGACTATCAACAATTTGAAGAAACATATTTCGATATGCATGTGAAAATTAATTTGGTTACAAGTAATTCTGATGTTAATGCTATTGATGATATTCAAATGAGAAATGATGAATTAGCAGTTTGTGTGGCCAAATTACTAAAGGAAAATAAGTCTTTGAGAAAGCATCACATAGAACTAAGTGACTTTGTCAAAGAAGCTAGAACTAAGTCAATGGAACAAACAAATTCTTTGATGGCAAAAATTGATGAACTCAAAGCTCAACTTCGGGAAAAGAGTTTCGCTATTGTTGCCTTAAAGAATGAGCTTAGAAAAACCGTAGGGAAAAGTGTGAATACTAAGTTTACAAAACCATCAACCTTGGGGAAGCCAGTTTCTCATCCCACTGGAGACCGGTCCGTTGTTAGGCGACCTCTGCATTTATATCGAAAGAACAAAATCTCTAAAGACAAGGCTTGCCTCCCAAGTTGATGCGATACAAGTTTTGTCAAAACCAGTCACTTCACCTGAGTTACCTAAGTATAATGCTTCTAGCTCCGTTAACCCTCAACTAGTAGCCACTTCTACTCCCAGCACCTCTAGGATTAGTTCGAAAACAATGTCAAAACCGAGCATAGTTGTGGAAGAACTATTATCTAGAAGAAGCTAGGAAAAAGGCACAGATTAGAAAAGACGGAATTTTAGGTGCAAAAACTAGGGTGACGAATTCTACGAGATTTCAAGGCACTGCTAGTAGTTTTAAACCATTACCTAGGAACACTCAACTAAAGACTAGGGATTGGCTTGAATCTAAGCATAGTTGCGTTTCGAATAAATATATTCCCATAGTAGATCACTCTAAGAACTCTAGATCATCTTCTGAATCCAAACAAGATGTTTGCTCGAATTGTCTGAAATGCATCCTTAAGGCAAATCATGATAATTGTTTTTCAAAATCCCTAAAGAATGTAAATGCTCATGCAAAGGTTCAATCTATTAAGTCTAGGATCTACACTAAGTCTATGAAGCAAAACAAACAAAAAACTTTGCCTAGATGGATACCAACTGCTAAATCTTTGGAAACTAGGAATAACGATAGGTCTTCCACTATGCATAAGAAGCTTAACAATCCTAGACCTTGCCATAAGTGGATACCGTCTGGTAGAATGTTTAAGGATGTTGGACTTAGGTGGATTCCTACCGGAAAGTTGTTTACCGATGACAAAATCAAGGTTAACTGTGAAACCCCAAAGGGTTTGGATACTAATGTCACTAACCAAAATATATGCAATCAAGTTTGTAATATTAGTGCAGGTAGTCCTTACTCAGTTGCAGATACTTCGATCCTTCACTACATGGACTGGCTTAAAGTATGGATTACAAATGGATTGATATCTCATAACTCACGAGTTCAATTAACTCAATCTTGATATTCATTCGGAGATGACGTTTGAATACTTCAGTTCAAACCTCGTTCTCTAAAGAAAATAAAAGTGTACGTTTCAGTGTGCTTTATCTTCTGAAGAAGAGAAATCTTCTTATGACGTTTGAACACATCAGTTCATGCCTCGTACTCTAAAGAAAAGAAAAGTGTATGCTTGATGCGCCTTATCTTCTAAAGAAGAGAAATCTTCTCAATTATGACCATTCTCATCAACATGCTTCATGTTTTTTCATGCGCTTTCATCATCAAGTGAACCGGACTACTGATAATTACTCTTATTCCACTTGCTCAATATAATGAAGATGGCGACATCATGTGCTAATTTTGCGGGGATAAGTGTGAATAGAATACATTTGGATGATAATCACTTGTTTAATCAAGAATGGCATCTCCGTATGCAATTCTTGAGGGGAGAAAAGTGTGAATTTTTGCATGGTTGATTGATATTTGAGAATATATGGTCAAACGGCTCCTAACTCATGTAAGAATCGAGCTTCTTCTTATCGGATCATCTTCACATGTAGTTTCTTCTAAGAGCCGTTGGTTGACATCTTCACAAGTGATATGATTAATGACAAAGTGCTTCTAGTTAATGCTTTGACGAACATCAACATGATGATTCGAACAATCTATAATTTCTTGTTTGATGTGATTGGTAGTTTGGTGTCATGCATTTAGTGTGTTCATTGTCTATTTCCCCATTCGATTTCCTTGATGAATATCTTTCTGTTCTTGTTTGATTGGGAGGATTTTAGTTAAAGGGACTTGCATTTGGTAAATTAATTGGGATGCTTTTTGGTGTGATGAAGATGTTAACTATCTATTCTTAAATCGGACAATCTTGAAGAAGGTCGAGTCTGATGAATATTCTACATTTTCGATGCATGTTAGAAGACTAAAGGTCAGTTGCATTTGATTATCTAAAGACTTCTTCTTAATCTAGACATTTATCAAACATATTGTCGGTTTATTTGGGAGAGCACTAATTGGGGATAGTGATAAGTCGATTTAATCCCCAATTAGACTTGCTCATATTCTTTTGCGGTGATTCTTCGAGAAACCCAATCTCCGAGTATTCCTCGGCGTTGATATTGACTATTGTAATATTACAGTTGCACTATTGAATAATAATCCGCTCTTTGGTATTCCTTTGCCAAATCTTCACGGATTATTGTTCATGAAAAATGATCCGCTCTTTGGTATTCCTTTACTAAATCTTCACGGATTATTGTGCACTCTATAAATCAACCACATGAACATTAAGGAAAATGACTACCTCATCCGCTAGAAGACATTTTTGGTAAATCTTCCAGATCAGTTTCTACATGTATACCTTAAGGAAGAATGCATTGATGTTGAGGAATCATTTGCTCTAGGTTCATTCAGTGGGTCAATGTTCATCCGATTGTATGTTTATTCACGTGTTGGACATTTGACACAAGTTGATTACCTCGAAGTTACTCATTTATCACTTATTTGAGGTTGAAGTTGACATTCACAAAGGCGTGTTCTTATTTGATAACTTGCTCGGGCTTAAGAAGTTGAGTTGAAGTCTTGGGTTATCTAGTTACCAGCAATCGAGGTGGATGGTTGAAGGCCTGGTTAACTATCACTATTAGGAGTTACTTTGTTTTACTCAGTGTCACACACATATGACGGTGTGGATAATCGCAAGAGGTGTTAATGTCTCATACTTTGCTTGAGTAGTGAGTACTTAGAAATTTGCTTGAAGCATAAATTCTCGACACCGTTCTTCCATTATTAAGTGCAAGCTTAAGATACAAATGTGGAATTTGACTTCGGTTTCAAGTTTGGTATATCGGTGTTCTTCATCGGTGGTCACTTTAAATTGTCTACATATGGGTTGATAAAGATAGTCGAGAGAGTTTCTCTAGCGATTGATTCTCACGAGTTCATTTGAGCTAATTGTTGTTCTTCTCTATTTCAAGAATATTTGGTATGTATAATGTGTTGTTGTTTCTGAGGCAACAAAACCTGCAAGGGGGAAGGAGACATACATCTAAATACACAATGAGTACACGTGATGAAACTAATACTTATTCTCTATTGAAGTAATCTCGAGAAAGACAAATGTCATAACCGTAGAGAAACTCAGTGCTTACTCATTACCTTTGGTGTGTTATTCCAACCATTTAGGAGGAAGTGGTCTCTGGATACTTACGGTATGTTTTAACTCAGCCTTCAATAGAAAGAAAATTGAGAAAAATATTTGGAACGTGAGATGATATTGTTTATCGACATCTTCTACATGACTTATGATAAAGTGCTTCCGGTTAGTGTTTCATGTACACAGTGTAATGATGATTCCGATGATAAAGTTCTTGTGATGTCGTTGTTTCTACTCGGTTGGGTACTTGTGTACATAATGGGCTGATTGGTTATATGGAAGATAACTGGAATGCACTTGGTAAAATGAAGATGTTGATATATGGTTCCCCTGAATAGACAGCTGCTCAATCTCGAAGATTAATGTGTACATCGGGGATGCTCAACAAGTTTATGTGATCTCGAACTTAATCATTTATTCCGGGTTTGATAACCGCATCGATGATCCATGTTTCAACCTGTTACTTCGGTGTTTTCGTCTTCTTCGGGGTGTTGAGCTTTATTCAATAAGACCGCTTTGTCTTCAACTCTACTTCTTAGGGAAATGGTCTTTATTCGATGTTTGTCGGTTTGGGGTGAAGTTACCAAAGATTCAAATTGAGAAGGCTCATGTTCAGACGATTTTCTTAGAAGCCTCGAATGCTTTGATGGTGAAAGTTTAAGAGATGTTGATTTCTTTCTTCTACAAAGTGCTGAACGATTTCCCTATCTAGGTACTTGTATCATCATCTTCTTAAACTATTACTCTATCTGTACATATTTTATCGTAAAACAAAAAAAAAACAAAAAAAAACAAAACAAAAAAAAAACCCATAAAAATCAGAAAATTTGAAAAATACCAAAAATATTGTTCTTCAAAGACATGTCTTCTGGTATCGATAACATCTACGGTCTTAGAAATGTCATTCAACAATGGCACGGGACCATAGATGAAGTTCGAGCAGAGGTGTAAATATTTCTTTCTAAACATGTCTCAAAATATGGCTTCTGATTATTTGATCAGTAACCCAGCGCTTCAAAATGGCTTGCGATTATTTGAAACTCTAACCCGTGCTTAAAACCATGGTTTTCTATTATTTGAGATAGCAACCCGATCTTCAAGAAAGGAAAGTGATGCGCTAAACCATTTTTCAAAATTGTGCACTTATCCTAAAACAAAACAAGGAAAGCATGTAGTCAAAAGGCGATGTTTCTACACAAATGTTTTCCGTCTAAAATTCTTGAGAAAAATATTTGTTGTTTTTCAAAATGGTGGTAAATGAGTTGCTTGTAAATCAATCGATTCGGAGTTTTCGTAAAAATTGAAAACTCAATCAATGACTTGCGCTTTTAAACTTTTCAAAAAATGAGTCATTGATTGAGGGGATAATGTTTTCAAATCTATATCATCTAACGAGATTTCTAATTATCCTATATGCTTAATTGAAAATGATGTTAACCTATGTCGAAGGACTAGGTGCCTAGGATATGATTGTTAGGATTAGATGATTATAGTTTGATGAAACACATTATTCCCATGCCATATATGAATTGATTGATATGTTGGATTGACTTTTATTAGTCGATTCTTTGTTTGGGTGATGTCGACCACCATATATTTGTGTGTGTTTACTAACATGCCGATATCATGGTATATAAGAATGTTCCCGATCCGGATCCCACAATTGAAGATGATTGGATGCCAAAGGAAAGGGTAACTATATCTTGGGTTGACAAATGAAGAAAGCGAAGCTTAATTTGACTTCTATGGAAAGTTGGCATGGAAAAATGCAACGTAAGAGGTCTCATTGCATCGTGGATGGTTTTCTTCATCATCAAATGAAGAAATGGAGCTTAATTGACCTCTATGGAGAGTTGGCATTAAAAAATGCAACGTAAGAAGTCTCACTGCATCGCAGACGGTTTTCTTCAAGCCCTACGGCAACAACAACGAAAGCGGCTTAACCACCTAACGTATCTTTGTGCGGGATACCATTTTCTAAAACTTTGAATAAAATTGTTTTGAAAATGGAAAAATATTGTTTTGAAAATAAATTGAACTAAAATTTGAAAATCACGGACTTCTTTTATCAAAACCTAAGTCACTCAATTATCGACTTGGTCATCGATTGAGGAGAGTGATTCAAAATAAAATATTTTCAAACGATATTTCTTCATAAAAGTTCCGGTTTATGCGTTAAAATGTGGTGATCTAAAGATTTAATGTTATGTCATGGTATGATTTCCTTTAAAACTCAAAGATCTTTCAAAATGAAAAAATTTTACATTCTTGTTTGATTGTGAAATTGTTTTATTTTACTTAAAGATCTCTTAAAACAATCATACGACACTAACAATCTTTAATGTCTTAAATTGGTCCTTATCATCATTTTCAAAATTAAATCTTGCCACGTCTTTCCCCAAACTTTTCTAAATGATTTAAATCTTTTGGGATCACAAATCTCAAATGGTTTGAAATTTTTGATCGCGGGAGAGATCGTGATTTAAATCTCAAATCTGTTTTTATGGAATTGGTTTTAGTCCTTCAAAGGCACTCCTGCCTCCATGTGCCAAACGATTTCAATATATGATGAACATGATTGAGGAGGAGCATTTATCCAAAAACAATATGAGTATTTAAACAAGGCCACATTTTCTCCCATGTTTTCTAAACCTTATTAAATCACTTGGGATCCAAAATCTCAAAGGCTTTGATATTTTTGATCGGGGTGAATTTGTGATTTAATTATGAAATCGATAAATGATGATCGATTTGATTCAATAATGTGCATAAAGGTGCTCTCCCTTATGTGCTAAACGCTTTCGAATCTCGAAGCATATATTGAGGGGGAGCATTTCAAAAAGAATATAAACTTTCAAGGTATAAAGATTTTTATGTTCTAACATTAAGTACCTTGATTGAGTCTTAAATGGTTTCTTAATGGATTTTGTGTTCGTGGATGTGCTTTAAAAGAACTCCTTCCTCTATGTGATAAAAATGATTATTAAAATCCTATGCACATATTGAGTGGGAGAATTTACCAAAGAAAATCAAATGGCTTTTTCCATGGAAATTGTGATCAAGAAATTATTTCAAAGAACTCTTGCCTCCATGTGCTAAACAATTTCAAAATCATATGCACATGTTGAGGGGGAGCATTTCTAAATGATCAAAACAATTAAGGTACAAAATGCTTTGATTTTATATCACAAGTACCTTGATTGATTTTCCAAATGATTTTTCAATTGGTTTCAAGGAAGAATGAAATGTACCAAAAGACCGACCATTTTACTTTATGCATGGAGTTATAAGGATGGTTAGGTTAGGTATTAGTTCCACGATCCGCCAGAGCGGGAGGGATCTACCGAGGACAATCCACTAGATAGTGTAGAGTCCTTAGGTATGATGAAAAAAGGAGAAAAGTGAGATATGGGAAGAGTGCGGATGAGATAGAGCTAGAACTTGGAATAAACCCAACAAGGTTCTAGTTATGAAGTCTCGGTAAGCACCGAAGGGTTGAAGAATTAAAAGAAATGAATGTGAAAAGGGTGAAAAGAAATAGCCCTCAATAATTCAACCTTAGGGCGAAACCGGGTTCAATACATATGCTCTTGGTGGTTACTAAGGTAACACCGGTATTGAAGACAAGGCGTCATGGACCCGATGGCCTTGCACTAAACTTCCCAAGCTACTCAAGTTCCTCTTAAAAGGGCTTGTTTCATTCTCACGGGAACCAACATAATCTATCGACTTTATCTTAGAGATTGTTGATATTGAAGAAGGAGACCCTCTCCCTAGTCTCCGGCATAGGAACCAAATGTGCACGATTGAGTCTAGAGCCAAGAGATCATCCACAATATCTCATTAGGACACTATTCTTGAAGACTTGTTGTTTCACACAATGTGGAAAGTAAGAATATATTAAGAGTCCTACGCATTATCCTTGTGGTATTGCCAGAACATCCGAGTGATATTTAAAAATATTCACGATGAAGATGGAAAGCCTTCTAGAGCCAACATCAAACAAGCTCTTGGTGGGTGACATGTGTGATCTTTCCAAAAGATCAAGCTTGTGACAACTGGATAGAAACGATGGGGCAATTCATTCGTGAATCAACCTTGGTCCAGGAAATGAATTGACGAATACTTTTGGAAAAACCGTTCGATGTGCAAATCTTCTTTTCTCTAGCACATCGAATGTGTATTCATTTTCAAACACAAAAAGTATCTCTGATTGAAAAATACTTTTGGAAAAACCGTTCGATGTGTAAATCTCTTCTTTTCTCTAGCACATCGAATGTGTACTGTTTTCATATACAAAAAGTATTTATGATTGAAAATTGATCTTTCTCATACAACCTTCATTTTATTGCAAAACTCTTTCTACTAAGCAATACGCGATTGTTTTCAAATCAATTTTTCATCAATCGGTGAATCTCAATTATTTGGTTCACTCACTCCGTGTTGTCTTCTTTGAGTCGGTTTGAGAACGGCTAGAGCAGTGCGAAACCACATCAAGGAGATTCTTGAATCATACGATCACGAGCGATGCTTGTCTTGATCAGCGAGGAACCGTGGGCGTGTACCTCAATTCAACGAAAGTGATCAAAGACACTTTCGTGTGTTTTATGCTAACTATTGTTTGCGGGAACATTTGGACGGTTGCGGTGGTCGAATTGAGAAGTCAATCCAAAGCCGCATGCTCACAACATCCACACTTAATTGAAGAAATCATGACTTGTGCATATCTACATAACTGGCTCGATATTTTTATACTATGCTTACGCTACTGCTGCAAATATCATGAACCGATAAAGCTTCCGCTACTCGATGGAAAGATATCATGATCCGAAAGTGTGAGCATGTCGGTCCGAAAGTCACAACTTCACATGATGGCAACACAATAAAGGGTGATCCGAGATTTCTTGTGGTTGATGATCTCAATGAAAGCTCGAAGATCATCAAAGATGTGGATCGGTTAAAGACCTCCACTAAAAGTACAAATTATTCGAACTTTGAAGTTGCACTACTTAAGCACAAAGATTGCGGAAGTGAAGAATTAAAGTCTCTGAGCTCAAGACCGAAGATAAAATAGAATGCTAGGATTCAAAATGTAAAACATGTGGTGACCTCCCTTGGGGAGATTGTTAGGAATTAGAAAATTCCATAGTGAAGAGTCGGTCACCCCAAATATTATTTAGCATAAGTTAGATCGTAGACATATCGTTATTTTATTTGTTAGTTTATTAGTTAGTTATTAGCGTTTATTTAGTTTAGTGCAACACCATGGAGGAAGGACGGGTCTTTACCCATTGTATGCACGATCCACGGTCAGAAGGAGGATGTTTATTATGTAACTATAAATACCCTCTACCTCCCAGGTAGAGGTTGGACCTTCAATCTAACCTTCTTTCTTTTGTTACTTTCTCTCTAGAAAGGCTCCCACTCTACTTTCTCTCTAAACTCACTTGCATAATTCGATCCATATATTGAATGTATTATGTGTTTATGAAATCAATATCTTACGAAACTCTGCCGGTCAACATCATACGACCACGACGGCAGTCACTTCGGTAACTCCCGTGGATTACGCTTAGTGTGTCTCAAGCGGTCTACAATCGTGAGGTGATGCTTTGGTGTACCTCGGCTCATCTGAACTGGGGTATACTTTGGTACATCGTGTTATCTCACTTGTGGGACTCGGGTTCACGAACGACCTTTGTGAGAATTAGAGTTGTGTTTTCACACTATCTTTGTTAACACTCTCAAGTTCAAACTTGAGTCTTGGAATCCGCTTATCACTAAACATTCTTATGTTTTCTTCTTATGGAAGCTCTGGAGCGGGCCCGATCGTGCGTGATTCTTCACATGCTCATACCAACAACATCACTAATGGAAGTTCTCTCAAAGGCAACACAAAGTCGAATGATTCTTCGTCATGTCAAAGAATTTACAAAGTTTAAAGACTAAGAGAACTTCATCGATCTTGAAATCCAACGTCAAAGAGCGTGTAAGCATGTTGGAGAAAGGCGTGGAACACCGGAGCAACGAAGCGGACTGATGCGAGACTACAAAAACATACTATAACTACCATCACAAAGAACAAAGAAAATGATGGCGTCAAGCGTAACTTTTCAAAGGAAACAATTTCTCTACTGGGAGATTGTTCGAATCAAGGCACTTCTTCTCACAAGAAAGAAGAATGTCGGAAGACGTCAAAGCTACTATTACATCAAGACCTTCACGTTCATTTCATCAATCACTAACACTTGGGGAGATTGTTGGAATCACTCCTAAACTAAATTCAAGTGTTAGTAATTAATATGTAATAGTTAGCTTAATTAGGCCTTTATGTTTAATATTATGCTAAGGCTTATGTAGAAGGCCCATAAGCCTTGGCCCAAGCCTAATAAGCAAAGAATGGGAACTTGGAGTGTTGCCCTAGTTCCTCCTATAAATAATCCTTGTAAACCCTCACTGAGGGTTGGTTGTTCAATTCACATTCACTCTTTACGCATAACCTTTCTTATACTCATACGTGTGTGTGTTATTGTTCATCCGATCACTTCTCCTCTCTATTTCTTATATTGATGCTTGTGTTACTAAAATGGGAACCTAACGGGTTGATTGGTTGGCGAGATTGATTGGAGTTGATTTGGGATTTAATTGCGCTATTATGACTTTTATTTGGACTTGATATATATAAATTGTCAACTTTGAGCAACGCGGTGTTACTTTGAGTTTTAGTCAATAGTTGACCCCGACAACGCCATAACATGGACTTTAATATAGTTTGGACTATTGGCTGATTAAAAGCCGAGAAGTCATGACTCGTGCTTGTGAACTCGAAACGAAAAACGATATGAAACTAATATTGGAATTTGACGAAATGTATATATGAAAATGCTAATCAACTATGAAACATTAATAATAAAAAGGCTTTTATACCAAAAATATCGATAACAAGACTTATCTTGTTATTTACTATTTTAAATAGAAACTAACGACTAAAATTGGAAATATTTTATAATAAATAAGTAATTAATGTTTCGAGTACACGTTTATCGAAATATTTCAATTATGGGCATTTAATACTAGTTTCAAGTATTTATTGACTTACGTTGTGTGCATGGGTTACGGATAACCTAGCATTAATAGTGTTGATCCACGTAGGTAGCGGACTTATTAGGTTGACGAATCTAATAAGAGCCCGCTAGGTACGTTGGGTAACCTTATTAATGGGTGAATTATCCTTATGACTCTTTAGGATGCGACCAGTTTATGGGATAATAAGCAACACGAATAAATAATTGAGTTTATCGAGTTGACGAATTCGATAAGGTCTACTATTTATTTCGAAACTTATTGGACTATGGAGCTTATCGCTTAGATGTCTCGTTGTGTTGCATTGAGTCACATATTGGTTGTTTGAGTGCATTCATGGCATCATATTGAGTCGATACACCCACATGAGGATACCAAACACTAGGACTAAATGGTGAAACAAGACATTTTTGGAAATAACGAAATGGAATACATATAACGTTGATTTTGGGAAATATATATTAAAATTGGTTTACATTAATAGGTTGTGCCGAGTCGATAGTTGTTGTGCCGTGATTACTGTTATCTTCTACTAGTGTTTATTAGATGCGTTGCTTGCTTAAGGTGAGTTTCATAGCCCCATTTTATCTCGTTTTAACTAAATTGGGGTGAGAATCATGCTCTTGTTTTTGGACCTTTAAAACTATTTGGATTTGCTTATCCGCTTGTTGTTTAGTTAGATGTGCGGTAGTCATTGACTTAGACTAGGGTAGCAATCCTAATTGATATAAGCATTGCCTAGCTAAGAATAGACTTCTACCTCGACCTAGTCCGGGGTTGGCAATTGTTCTAGATTTTGCCACGGCGGTCTTTGGACTAGAGTCATGGGCAGGCTGAGTGATCCCACGGATGCGGGATATGGATTGTGATCCAGTTAGGATCGGTTTGTGAGCGATGTTTATCTATCTTTAGTCTTGCATAGCAAATCAACTCCTCTGGTCCACTACGATATTATTGAATTTAAACCTATGAACTCACGGTGTAGTGACCTTTTAACATGTTTTCTCGGTATTTAAATGACGTTTGGAATCGTGTTCGGTGGAAGCTTGGCAAGGAGGCATGGTTCAAGGATCATATTTGACTCGATAAATTATGGGGACATATTTTATTAAATCATGTTTTGGGCCTACTATTTATACTTTTGGATTATTGTTTTAAATATTTAAATTTGGGATTGGTTTTGAATGAAAATGACTATCTTGTTTGCTATACTTGTGTGAGATACCAATCCAATCGTAACGCATGAAAACTTGATTAAGTATTCGTTGTCACCGAGATTTGGGGTGTTCTGATTGGTATCGAGCTCAAGGTTATAGAGAACTAGGTATTTTATAAACCCTAAACTATAACCACTTTTAAGAAAATTGATCCTCGACCAATTGCCCGCTTGCCAAGCAAGCTTCTTATTTGATTATGGTGTGAGCTATGATTTGACTTATGAGATGATATGTTTTGGGATATGATTATTGATTTTGGGTAAACGTTGTACGATTATCGAGATATTACGGATTTGATTTGAGTTATCGATATGTTATGATTTTGGGATTTTGAGCTCGATTGATTTGATATGGGATTATGTGTTAGAACTGAACTTACATGTTTTATTAAAGGCATATTTTGAGTAATGCGGTACCTGTACTTTTAAAACATTCATTATGTGATACATGTTTTGGTTGAGTTGATTTTCTATTTAAAACTAGTTGTTTTCAAACACTTATACCTACCATATGCCATTGTCACAGACTATGCCTTCACTAGCTTTTGATGTGTCTTAATGTGACAATCCGTACTTTCAGGTCATTTCTCGACACGATTCATGTCTCATTATTTCAACATTTTAGTAAACTTGGTTTACTTGTTTCAAATTCGCGTAACCTTGGAGGTTTAGCGGCGAATTCATGATCATGACATCACGTACATTTCATATGGACTATGATTAGTCTACATTTCATTGACATCATGTGCATCTCATTAGTACATTCACGACATTTCATTTCACCTTCAACGTAATTTTTATATTTAATAATTTTTATCGCGTGAGTTTTATTTTGATTATTTAACCCGTTACTTTCAAAAATGATCCCGAGGTATTTTTAAACTTACATTTGGTTTATAAAAACTATATTTTTAATTTTCCTAGTGTTTCAAATTTATTTGGTATTTTAATCGTTAACGTTTAATTATTACGTCGTTTTCTTAAAAATCTTACGATAATTATTTTATCACCCGATTTTCACAAGGAAAGTATTTTACAATTTTATCACCTCAATACAAGCTATTTTGACTTATTAAAACTTACTTGTACCACAAATTACCATTTACCTTTACATTCATTTACTTACACATTTTAATTCTACAAATTATACAACAAATAATACAAGTATAAGTTTTAAAAAAAAATATATATATATATATTTGGAGACAACCCTCCCCCAAAAACCGGCCAAGGGGAGGGTATGTCTTAAATGTGGCATGGCTTGTGTTTCTAATAATTCACAATCTTCAAAAAGTCTTGCAACCTCAATTAATTCATCACATTTCACATACTCAAAAGTGTTATACAAAAAAAAAATCCTCTCTTCTTCCTTGGGACTCCATAACCGGCCAAGCAACAAAGCAAACAAGGGATCAAAATTTTCTTCAAGTTCAAGTGTATTTTCAACCTAGATCATATCCTTTTCATGGTTTTGAAATAAAAACCAAGGATATTTAAGTAAATCCTTTGTTACCTACACCTCTTCACTTGCACTAGTAAGCATATTCTCATCATTTTTATGTTTCCTCTTCATTTTCATATGCTTCTTATCATTTTTGGAGCTTATATGCATGTTATGTAGTTTATACCATTTATTTCATGATTTTAGAACTTATATATATTTATAGTCATCCTATAATTATTCCCAAGTTATTCTTTGGTCTTGATGGTGATTAGGAACCCATGACACCCTAAGAAGGTGTATGGTAGGATTAGATTAGCTTTGGAGTTGATTTGAAGGGATTAGAATAGGTTTTGTCCGAGAAAAACTATTTTCGTAAACTATATTTTACGTTCTGTCCTTAAAACGAATTTCTGGAAAAACCCACTGATGGTACGACATTTTGGCCTTGATAATTAGAAAATATACTTTAAAACGAATCCGTGGCCGCTTGAACGGATAAAAACGGAGTTATAACGAAGCCGTGGTGAATTTTTAAAGTTTGACGACGAAACGTATTAATTTCAGAAAAATCAGCTTGCTGTTTTTAGTGTTTTTGGGTCGAAAACGAGCCTTAAGCTTCACAAATTATTTCGACTTCTCAAAAATATATTAGTTTACTTCGATACGAAGCTAAGGACATATTTTACGTGAAAGCGGTTTAAAGCGACAAATATATGGCCGTTTTCATGAAGTTGCCGTAAAATATTAATTTACGAAAATTATATTATTTCTACGTTACAAGTATTTCATTAGCTATATCGTCCATGTTTGCGGCGGTTTTAAGTATGATGCAAAACTTTTTGGAACAAAGTGTCTCTAGTAAAATCAAGTTAAATCGGCCATATTTTTCAAAACAAAAAGCCGTTTGTCAAGCGGAGTCATAGTGAATTATTTACGGATGTTCAAACATTGGCCGAAACTCATTTTCTGCACAACATTAACAAAAACCACCATCTTTAGCCATTGATATCTTTATGATCGAGACCTTTTGAACGAAAACTCCTGAACTGAAACTTTTAGATATCGATACAAACTTTCCAAAACCGTCGAGTTCGTTCTCTAACGATCGACGTACACCGTTCTGTTGTTTTTCCGGAGCCATTTTGTTGATTCCATGATTTTCCGGCGACATTGTTTTGCGACGAAAAGTGTTAATTTCACCAAAATCATTTAAAACCATTGTAGGATGACATTTTGACGTAAAACATGTAAAGTCATTTTGAAGGGTCAAGGCGTCAAAAGAGTATTTTTCGATGACGAGTAATATTTTCAAAACCCGTAAATGGTATAAATAACATCTGAAGTGCATGCATAACATTACATTGCAACTCATTACATATCATATCATTCGTAATAGGTCATTTACGAGATTCACGCTATACCTCGATGTATCCACTTTTGCCATCGCATTATTGTCCATGTGAGTTTTCATAGCCCTGCTTTTACTTGTTTTCATAAATGTTTTGGGAGATACATGCTCATCATCTTTTATGACATTCATATCTATTTGCAAACTACATGCTTCACCGAACATAATGTTTAGTCATATCTTATATCATACATCATTGTCTTTGAATGTCTTGGGATTATCATTGTCTTTGAATGTCTTGGGATTATCATTGACTTTGAATGTCTTGGGATTATCATTGTCTTTGAATGTCTTGGGATTATCATTGTCTTGAATGTCTTGGGATTATCATTGTCTTGAATGTCTTGGGATTATCATTGACTATACATATCTTGGCAATGGGTTGTGAACACAGGTTGCAAGTTTTGTATGGGCGGGACTTGGGCCGAGTGGATTCACAATGCCTTTCTTTGCATAAACGATTTCTAAAGGCTTTACATTTCAAAACAAACTCTATGAACTCACTCAACCTTTGTGTTGACACTTTTAGCATGTTTTATCTCGGTATCTAAGGCATTCACTTCATGGCATGCATTTGGACACATCATGGAGTCGTGGTGACGACGCGTCTCACTGGGTTTTACGTACTTTAAAACATCGTTTGAATTGTAATAAACTTATTTCCGCACAAGTTGATTTACATTTGGGACCTACTTTGTAAACTCGATTATTTTATTAAATCAAGCGATGTATTTTCCAAACGACACTTTAGGTCGTTCAATATAACTGATTATGATGCTATGACAATCAATCCCGTGAATTCCATTCCATTTGCAAAGCAGTAATTTGGGGTGTGACAGGTATCGAGCTTGATTATAGAGAACTAGGTTGCATCATTGACCCTAGACTATAACTACATTATCATAGCATCTCATCATTTCATCACAAGTGCATGTTCACTTTACATGCGGTTTTACGTACATTTTCGAGTTATTCACTTTCATTTCACATCGATTGTCACATGGATGCCCTTAAATGCCCATTCCATTATTCTTTCTTCATACTCTAACGTGGAGAATTCCTTGTCATTCCCTATCACAATTTTCACATCAATCGACTCATCATCGATAACGTCGAATGCCGAGATGAACCTTTAAGCCGCAGCGATCCTCTCACTCCTTTGTTTCACCACTAACATGTCGAGTTACACTTTATTCACACACTAAGTTACTAAACCATTATACATTTGAAGCACTTACAACACCTCATAACCCATCTTTTGGAACCCGTCGATCATTTTGAAACATAATCTCAAATTTATCATTACTTATCACAATTCTTTGGGCGTTTATTATTAACATCGGATTTTGCTACGTCTCACATTTCCTCTTGTTTTGAAGAAGATATGGCACAAGAAAGCTACAGTTGAAATGACCCAAGCGGCTATTCGAAGTTAGTGAATGATAGCATTGCTAATGCTCTAAGAGTTGAAAGGAAGCGGTGGTCTGCTGCTTCTTTGGCCGAGGCATGATCTTCTTTGTGTGCAAGGCTTGCTCTTCTTCTGGTAATGCAGGAGGATGCGGGGTTAAGAAATGTTCATACAAAGATTTCAAAAGTCTTGAACCCACTAAGTTCCGAGTACCGAGGAGCAACGACTATGGTTAGATGGTTTGAAAAGTTGGAGTCGGTATTCTTGCTTTATAACCGTCCGGATGATGATGAGTTAAGTATGCTACGAGTACTTTACTCGATGGAGCGTTGTCATGGTGGAATTCATCGCTCGACCAATTGGAATGGAGAATGCTTTCAAGCTTACTTGGGAGCAATTCAAGAGTTTGGTGACTAAGAGTTTTGTCCTCGTGCGGAAGTAAAGAAGTTGGAGGCAAATTCTATGAACTAAGGACTATTGGATGCGATATTGACACTTACATTCGAAGATTTCAAGAATTGGCGTGTTATGCCCATCTATGGTTTCGGATAATGAGAAGCTCTTGGAGGCTTTCATTGAAGGACTTCCGAAATTATTCAAGGCGATGTGACTTCTTCCGACCCATAACGATTGAGGAAGCTATTCGATTGACTCAAAAGCTAATGGCCCGGTAGTGAAGAGAGCAAGTACCCCAACACCAACCAAAACAACAACAACCCCAACAACCGCACCAACTACTACAATAACCAAAACAATGACAACAACACCGATAACCAAATCAACAACAACAAAAGAAAATGGGAAAATGACCGAGGAGGTTACAATAACAACAATCAAGACCGTAACACTAACCATCATCAACAACGAATAGAGGGCAAGAGGCGCAATGGTTTATGTTCTTGCACCAATAGAAGGCGAGAGGTTATCTTTGGAACCTACCCATTATGTAATCGATGTAAGTATCATCACACGGGACTTTGTCTGTTAAGTGCTACAAGTGTCAAAAACTAGGACACCATGCCGGGAATTGTAGAGGCAAGACCATAGTTACGTGCTTGGATGTGGGGAGCAAGGACACTATCAAGTCAATGTCCTCAAAACCAAGGTCAACAAGTCGAAGGTGCTCATGGGAATGTATATATGTTAGAAGGAGGAGGAGGAGCTCGTCAAGGTATCAACGACGCGAAGGCGAAGAAGTTCGAAACTAACGATCTTATTTCTCCTTATGTACTATGTCGTACCAAGTTTATGTCTAATCATCGTATCCGAAACTTTATAACTTAAAGATGTACTACTTTTCTTTGAATCACTCGTTGTAAAATATTCTCATCTATCGTACTTTATTTTCTTTCCGATTTGTTATCATTTATGAGGATTTTAATTCTTTTACTTTAATTATCATTTTAACGACACTTCTCCATGTCTTCTCTCCTCGATGTTCATCACAATTTTAACAACAGTTGACCCAACACCAAACAAACATATGAGTCGATTTGTCCAAGCATTGCATAGTTACTCCTAAATTATACATAGCACGATCACCTATGTCTAATTCGGAAGAATCATGCAATGAAGGGAGTAGTAGTCTCATATGAGTAAGCAATTCCGTAATCGAGCCAAATTTTCAAAAGATTTTCTTCAAACCACTTGTTTCCGGTTTGATCCGCGTGACGATTCTTGTTTGATGAGTTGCAAAGATCGAGCTAGAAACAAGTTGTTACCTAAACCGATTTAGCGTAATCTCATGACGGTTCTTGTTTGATGAGTTGTGAGATTAAGTAAAAATCGGTTACCAAAAAGTCTTTTGAGGGTTTTGCTCGGGAATGGGAAAGTTTGCTACATCAAACCCTAAACCCGATAGACTAACACGAATTGAATTCAGGGACTGAATTCCTTTTTGGATGGGCGAATGTGACAATCCGTACTTTCAGGTCATTTCTCGACACGATTCATGTCTCATTATTTCAACATTTTAGTAAACTTGGTTTACTTGTTTCAAATTCGCGTAACCTTGGAGGTTTAGCGGCGAATTCATGATCATGACATCACGTACATTTCATATGGACTATGATTAGTCTACATTTCATTGACATCATGTGCATCTCATTAGTACATTCACGACATTTCATTTCACCTTCAACGCGTAATTTTTATATTTAATAATTTTTATCGCGTGAGTTTTTATTTTGATTATTTAACCCGTTACTTTCAAAAATGATCCGGGTATTTTAAACTTACATTTGGTTTATAAAAACTATATTTTTAATTTTCCTAGTGTTTCAAATTTATTTGGTATTTTAATCGTTAACGTTTAATTATTACGTCGTTTTTCTTAAAAATCTTACGATAATTATTTTATCACCCGATTTTCACAAGGAAAGTATTTTTACAATTTTTATCACCTCAATACAAGCTATTTTGACTTATTAAAAACTTACTTGTACCACAAATTACCATTTACCTTTACATTCATTTACTTACACATTTTAATTCTACAAATTATACAACAAATAATACAAGTATAAGTTTTAAAAAAAATATATATATATATTTGGAGACAACCCTCCCCCAAAAACCGGCCAAGGGGAGGGTATGTCTTAAATGTGGCATGGCTTGTGTTTCTAATAATTCACAATCTTCAAAAAGTCTTGCAACCTCAATTAATTCATCACATTTCACATACTCAAAAGTGTTATACAAAAAAAAATCCTCTCTTCTTCCTTGGGACTCCATAACCGGCCAAGCAACAAAGCAAACAAGGGATCAAAATTTTCTTCAAGTTCAAGTGTATTTTCAACCTAGATCATATCCTTTTCATGGTTTTGAAATAAAAACCAAGGATATTTAAGTAAATCCTTTGTTACCTACACCTCTTCACTTGCACTAGTAAGCATATTCTCATCATTTTATGTTTCCTCTTCATTTTCATATGCTTCTTATCATTTTGGAGCTTATATGCATGTTATGTAGTTTATACCATTTATTTCATGATTTTAGAACTTATATATATTTATAGTCATCCTATAATTATTCCCAAGTTATTCTTTGGTCTTGATGGTGATTAGGAACCCATGACACCCTAAGAAGGTGTATGGTAGGATTAGATTAGCTTTGGAGTTGATTTGAAGGATTAGAATAGGTTTTGTCCGAGAAAAACTATTTTCGTAAACTATATTTTACGTTCTGTCCTTAAAACGAATTTCTGGAAAACCCACTGATGGTACGACATTTTGGCCTTGATAATTAGAAAATATACTTTAAAAGCGAATCCGTGGCCGCTTGAGCGGATAAAAGCGGAGTTATAACGAAGCCGTGGTGAATTTTTAAAGTTTGACGACGAAGCGTATTAATTTCAGAAAAATCAGCTTGCTGTTTTAGTGTTTTGGGTCTAAAACGAGCCTTAAGCTTCACAAATTATTTCGACTTCTCAAAAATATATTAGTTTACTTGATCTGAAGCTAAGGACATATTTTACGTGAAAGCAGTTTAAAGCGACAAATATATGGCCGTTTTCATGAAGTTGCCGTAAAATATTAATTTCTGAAAATTATATTATTTCTACGTTACAAGTATTTCATTAGCTATATCGTCCATGTTTGCGGCAGTTTTTAAGTATGATGCAAAACTTTTTGGAACAAAGTGTCTCTAGTAAAATCAAGTTCGTCGGCCATATTTTTCAAAACAAAAAGCCGTTTGTCAAGCGGAGTCATAGTGAATTATTTACGGATGTTCAAACATTGGCCGAAACTCATTTTCTGCACAACATTAACAAAAACCACCATCTTTAGCCATTGATATCTTTATGATCGAGACCTTTTGACGAAAACTCCTGAACTGAAACTTTTAGATATCGATACAAACTTTCCAAAACCGTCGAGTTCGTTCTCTAACGATCGACGACACCGTTCTGTTGTTTTTCGGAGCCATTTTTGTTGATTCCATGATTTTTCCACGACATTGTTTTGCGACGAAAAGTGTTAATTTCACCAAAATCATTTTAAAACCATTGTAGGATGACATTTTGGCGTAAAACATGTAAAGTCATTTTTGAAGGGTCAAGGCGTCAAAAGAGTATTTTTAAACGACGAGTAATATTTTCAAAACCCGTAAATGGTATAAATAACATCTGAAGTGCATGCATAACATTACATTGCAACTCATTACATATCATATCATTCGTAATAGGTCATTTACGAGATTCACGCTATACCTCGATGTATCCACTTTTGCCATCGCATTATTGTCCATGTGAGTTTTCATAGCCCTACTTTTACTTGTTTTCATAAATGTTTTGGGGAGATACATGCTCATCATCTTTTATGACATTCATATCTATTTGCAAACTACATGCTTCACGAACATAATGTTTAGTCATATCTTATATCATACATCATTGTCTTTGAATGTCTTGGGATTATCATTGTCTTTGAATGTCTTGGGATTATCATTGGACCGAATGTCTTGGGATTATCATTGTCTTTGAATGTCTTGGGATTATCATTGTCTTTGAATGTCTTGGGATTATCATTGTCTTGAATGTCTTGGGATTATCATTGACTATACATATCTTGGCAATGGGTTGTGAACACACAGGTTGCAAGTTTTGTATGGGCGGGACTTGGGCCCGAGTGGATTCACAATGCCTTTCTTTGCATAAACGATTTCTAAAGGCTTTACATTTCAAAACAAACTCTATGAACTCACTCAACCTTTGTGTTGACACTTTTAGCATGTTTTATCTCGGTATCTAAGGCATTCACTTCATGGCATGCATTTGGACACATCATGGAGTCGTGGTGACGACGTCTCACTTGGGTTTTACGTGCTTTAAAACATCGTTTGAATTGTAATAAACTTATTTCCGCACAAGTTGATTTACATTTGGGACCTACTTTGTAAACTCGATTATTTTATTAAATCAAGCGATGTATTTTCCAAACGACACTTTAGGTCGTTCAATATAACCGTGATTATGATGCTATGACAACAATCCCGAAATTCCATTCCGCAAAACAGTAATTTGGGGTGTGACACTTAAGAGGTCCTTGATGTTGCTAGTTCCCCAACATTGACTCTCATGACGGCCATGCGGGTGATCCCTATGAGATTACCCGTCACTCTAGTTCATCATCGTCATCGATCACCCTAGCTCATCTAGGCTCACTTTACATCGGTCTTAGCACGAGCCAAGACTCCTAGACTTGCTTATAGTACTCGCCCGCATGTCAGTGAGACCACCATCATCACCTATCCGCTTAGCATTGACTCTCTTCACATCATCACCACCGGCATCACCATGTCTTAGAAGACCTAGATCCCTCTTGTACCACCTCGTGATTCACCCACGGAGACTCCGACTCATGGACTCTCCCTCCGAGGATAAGGGCGGAGGAGCATGAGGTCGAGGAGGAGCATGAGATTAAGGAGCGGTATGTAGATGAGGATGAGGATCCTCGGGAGGAGGATGATGAGGATATCCCGGAAGGGTACTCCTCCATTGCAGAGTCCTGCGCATTCTCCAGACCAGGATCTCCTTTGCAGAGCCCGATTCTCTGGACTGACCTTTTGGTTTTGATTCACTCCACATTCACGAGATAGGTAGCCCGTTAGATCCGAGATACCATCAAAGATTGCTTGAGCCGAGGAGTATGGTGAGATAGGTCGATGTGGGAGAGGATTACATCATGGGTACTAGGCTTAGTAGGTTGTGGATCGGTTGGTTGGTGTATCGAGGGCTAGTATAGAGGATCCGAGGCGATATGGGTGCTGTAGTTAGGAGGACTACGATTCTGCGTGAGGTATGTTGGAGCTCCGGGAGCGGGTTGGGGACTGCTTGAGAGGGTTCGCGACATTTCGAGATGCAAATAGAGCGATTTGGCGTAGGATTGGTGAGTTGGAGAGAGAGGTCATAGATCTTAAGAGTGATCGCGACGCTCGACGTGTTGAGTTGGCATCTTTGTGGAGAGAGGTTGACGATGTTAGGAGGTCACTTAGTGGTATTCGTGATCGTGGCTAGATAGTGTTAGATTCATGGCTTTGTACCATCTTGAAACTAAGTAGTACTTGGTTCGAGATGTAGGTTTATCCTAGTCATCTTATTAGTATCGTTGTTAGGATTATTTTTGATTTCCCCGTATCCTTTCATGTATTCCACCTTGAAACCTATGAGTTATGGTTAATGGAACGTGCATCCTTTAGTTATGATTCGGTCTCTGATTGTTTTGTTCTGGTATAGCGTTATCCTTGTTGACCTTGATTATGTATTCGAGCGTTATTTGGTGATCCTTGGAACCCAACTCTATCTTTAGAGCGTGAACTGTGAACTTATAAAGCTGTTATCCTTGCCTTGAATGATGGCAACAAGACGAAACCCGCTTAGGAACAACCGAGCGACTCCTGCCGCTGAGGTTGCCCACATCCGTCCGAGGTCGTCGTCCCGCCCGAGACCACTCCACATGTTGAGAACTTGAACACGATAACCCGGATGTAGGAAACCTAAATGTGAGCGACCGTTATGAGAATGGTCCTGCTCACAAAATCCTCCACTGTGAACCCATCCTACATTGACCATTAGTGGCCTTGACATGTCATTGAATCGCTAGGCGAGTCAAATCTCTAACACCTCGGTGGAACCTCAACGCCGAATCGAACTCGGGTTGTACCTACAAATAGTTCCGATTACGTGGTCCCATCGAGTTCGGAGGAACCGGGGAGTAGTTTACCTAACTAGGTGGTTGGAGAAAATCGAATATGTGTTTACCGTTGTAGTGATGAGGATTGTAAGGTTAAGTATGCAACATTTACTTTGAAGGACGATCGTTAACTCGGTGGAACAACTATCACGCATCGAGAGGAAGTGATGTAGCTTATAGCATGACTTGGACTCAGTTTAAGACTCTCTTGATCAAGACTTAATATCCTAGGAATGAAGTTAAGAAGTTAGAAACGAGTTACGGAACCATAAGGTTAAAGGTATGACATGACGACTTATAATCGTCGTTTCAAGAGTTATCGTTGATTTGCCACGATATGGTTACGCATCAAGACCTTAAAATTAAGAGGTATATTGATGGATTACCTTTAGCTACTCGAAATGATGCCATCGCCTGCGAGCCGTTAATTTGCATGAGGCAATTCGTGGCTCGCGTTTGATGGACTCTTATCTATTAGAAGTAGGAGACAAGGGTAAGAGTGATAGGAATGATAAGAGGAAGAGGAATGAAGTTGTTAGGAATGGCAACAAACGGCATGAGACGACCGGTGTTCGCCATAGGAAATGGATAAAGGAAGGGTTATGAAGGTAGTAGACCCATGTGTGGTCGTTGCAACCGACACCACTATGGATTGTGCCCGAATGTGTGTGGAAGTGCTCTAAGGTAGGACACTTGGCCAAAGACCGTAGGTCCCGACCACTGCCGCACTCAAACCGCATGCGAGAGGCGGATCGGAAGGCCATCACACCTATTTTGGATGTGGAAAGAAGGGCACTACAAGAGCAGTGTCGAGGCCGTGGATGAGAGGAAATCCCGATAATGTAGGAGGATTTGTTAACCGGGTGTGGAAATAATGGCTTAAACCACAGAAAACGTGAGGTTGTGGAGAACCGAAACCATGGTGCTAGGAATCGTGAGAGACATGGGAGCAGTAGCGTATGTATGTTATTGGGAAGGAAGTGGTGAGGACCCTAACGTGAGTTACTGCGTTCCTTCTCAATAATCGCTATGCTTCCATACTGTTTAATACTGGTGTGGATATGAGTTTCGTATTCACCAATTTTATGCCATTACTAGGAATCTCCCAAACACCTCTAGGGTTTAGTTACGATGTGGAATTAGCTAATGGGAATAGGGAGAAGTAAGACACCGTAGTCCGAGGTTGTACCTTAAGTTTCTTAGACCACCCGTTTAGCATAGACCTATTGCCAGTTACCTTAGGAAGTTTTGACGTCATTATCGGAATGGATTGGCTGTCGAAGAATGGTGCACACATCATCTGCGATGAGAAGATCGTCGCGTGTCTGATATGGCGGAAAAGTTACGAGCATACAAGGAGATCGGAGCGACCGTGAAGTCCTTCCGGTTAAGCATCATCTCTTGTATTAAGGCCCGTACATCGATAGAGGAGGTTCTCTTTTCTTGGCTTGAATTTCTGAAAAGAAAAGCGAGGAGAAGAGTGAAGACACCTTAATGATGTACCCGTCGTTAGAGAATTTACGGATGTCTGTCCGAAAAGTGGAATTCAAATAGAGTTGATACCGGTCTTTGCACCGTGGCAGGCACCCTATCGACTTGCTCTAAGAGAATTGGAGGAACTGTCTAAACAGTTGGCAGAGTTGTCAGAGAAGGGATTCATTCGACCAAGTTCGTCACCATGGGGAGCACCGGTATTGTTTGTGAAGAAGAAGGATGGATCGTTTCGGATGTGTATTGATTATAGGGAGTTGAATAAGTTGACGGTGAAGAACCGATATCCGTTACCTAGAATAGATGACCTATTCGACCAACTCCAAGGAGCTAGTGTCTTTTCCAAGATCGACTTACGATCTGGTTATCACCATCTTAGAGTTCGAGAGGAGGATATCCCTAAGACGGCGTTTAGGACTCGTTATGGACACTATGAATTCCAAGTGATGTCGTTTGGTTTGACCAACGCGCCAGCGGTTTTCATGGATCTCATGAACCGAGTATGTAAGCCATATCTGGATAAGTTTGTGATAGTATTCATAGAAGACATCTTGATATACTCCAAGAGTAGTGAGGAGCACGAAGAGCATTTGAGGCTCATTTAGGATTGTTGAGAGGAGAAGTCGTATGCCAAATTCTCTAAGTGTGAATTTTGGATACGGTCCGTACAATTCTTAGGTCACGTGATAGATAGTCGAGGTGTTCATGTTGACCCACTAAGACCGAGGCCATTAAGGAATGGGCGACTCTAAGAACCCATGAAATCCGCCAGCTTAGGTTTAGCAGGCTATTATAGGAGATTCATTGAGGATTTTCCAAAATAGCTAAGTCGTGACCAAACCGACACGGAAGGACGTTAAGTATGAATGGGAGAAAAGGAAGAAGAAGCATTCCAACTTCTAAAGGAGAATTTGTGTAGTCGCCCATCCTAGCTTTGCTGAAGGAAGCGAAGACTTTGTCGTGTACTCGACGCTCGCATAAAGGCTTAGGTGTTGTTTTGATGCAACGGGATAAGGTGATTGCTTATGCATCCCGACAACTTAAGACATGAGAAGAACTACACCACCCATGACCTTGAGTTAGGTCTTGTAGTGTTTGCCTTAGGATCCGGAGACATTATCTGTATGGAACCAAGTGTGTAGTGTTTACCGACCATAAGAGATTGAAGCACATCTTAGATCAGAAGGAACTGAACATGAGACAGCGACGTTGGTTAGAATTTCTTAGTGATTATGACAGTGAGATTCGTTATCATCCTGGTAAGGCTAATGTTGTGGCTGATGAACTTAGTCATAAGGAGAACATTCCACCATTACTCGTTTGATCCCTAGGAATGACCATTGTTTCGCCTCTACCATCTCAAATCTTAGCCGCCCGTGTCATAAGATTGACTAAGAGAACCATCCCGATAACGCTTTCAGTTGTGCATGTTTTAGTAGCGTTATGTATGTTTTATATCTCATTATTTGGTTATATTTGCGTGATTATAGTACTTAAACGCATCAAAAGATGTTTGTCCGTGTTTATAACCAAGTGCGAGAAGCGAATGGAAAATAAAGAAATGTTCGAAGAAACGAAGATTCTGTTTCAGGTAAGTCTAAATCGATTATCTCAAGGACCTTTGAAGACCATAGTGATTGAAGAACCGAGTTCTACAAGACAAAGTGAAGAAAAGATCAAGTTTCAGTAACTCAGAGAATCCAACCGGATCGGTTACAAGCAGAACCGGATCGGTTGGGAAACGCCGAAACAATGTTATAACCATCACCACCGATCGGTCGCAACCCGCAACCGGATCGGTTGGCGCTTTAAAAGACCAACCGGATCGGTTGGTCGTATGACCGATCGGTTGGAGAAGCTGCACGCCAAACTTCATCACTAAGCTTTTCCTTTGCATCCAAGCGATTCTAGGTCCTTCTCTTGGTGTATTCTAGTCCCTTCCTTGCTCCTTGGAGGCCAAGTTCAACAATTAATACCCTAGGCCTTGGAACTAGTATAAATAGAGGCTAATTGTGAGCATATGAGACACACCTCAAATACAAATCTCTACTCATCAAAAAGCCTTAAGCTCTTAAAATTCGTCCTTAGAAGTCCAGAGAAGTTTGGAGATCCAGAAGTTCCACATTTGGAGGCCAAACCACCAAGAAGTCTACCCCAATACTTTGAGAATCATTACTACACCATTTGTAATCTTATTCCAAGCATTGTAAGACTTTCAATCATGTTTTCTAATGTTCAAAGTTCTGAGTTTATGTTCATGTTTGCTATGAGTGGCTAGTTTCTTTATACACTTGCTTAAATGATGTTGATTATCATATGATTAGTTAGTGATTGTGTTAACATGTTTTAATTCATTTTCAAGTTGATTCTAAGATCCAATTGTGCCAAAGTTTCATAGTGACATTTGTTAATCAAGTTTGGCTAATTGATAGTAATCGTTGAGGTCGAAAGAACTTATTGTTATTCAACTAGTCATAATCATTTTGTCTATGGATGATTGTTTTACCCATTATTCTTGATTATACAAAGGAACTAAGGTGTGGTTGTAATAGAAACGCTTTTGATTATCAAATTGGATTGGTTGGAAACATCTAAATGGTCGTAAGATTAGTTGTTGAGAATCAATTGTAGCCTTTTGTCTATGATCGGTTACCTTTTGTATTGACCATTTCTTAAGCAATTTGATGAACAAGTGGATGTTTTTGTGTTTAAGTTTATGTATGTAGACTTATGAAACTTGAATTGATCTTGAATTGATTGGTTAAACATAATGCTTGTTTTTATGAACTAAAATCTTGACGAAGGTTTAACTTGTAAGAACAATAGATTAGTCTTCCAACTAATTATCACAACCAACATGTTAAGAGGTTAACACAATCACATTAATCTATGATATGAAACTAGTTTAAGCAAGTGTAGTTTTTAATCATCTGAATTTCATTATACCTATTTGCTTTATTATATGTTTTGGATAGACTCCGTTAATTCAAACTTGTGTTTAGATTCACTCAAATCCTGCGAACGATCCCACTTACCTTCATAATCTTGCTATAACGGACGAGTATACTTGCTCGTATGTGTTATTGGTAATATTGGTAATTCACCTTTATAAATTAAAACTTGTACACACCCAAAGATATCACGTCCTTACGAGAATCTTCATGGAATGGTAGAAAGTGAAAACTTCTTGAAGCGTTCGATGGAACCTTATGCTTCAAAGATGAGTCGGATACCATTTCATGGTGGAATCTGTGAGTTGATTATGCATGAGTCGCATAAATCAAAATACTCTATTCATCCGGAGCCGATAAGATGTATCGGACCTTAAGAAACTTTCTTGGTGGCCTAACATGAAAGCCGACATAGCTCGGTATGTCGGTTGGTGTTGACTTGTTCTAAGGTAAAGGCCGAACACCGAAACCCTCAAGACTCTTAGTTCAACTCGAACTCTCGAATGGAAATGGGAGCGAATCGCCATGGACTTTATCACCAAATTACCAAGAACAGCTAGCGGCAATGACGCTATCTGGGTAATCGTTGATCGTTTAACTAAGTCTGCTCACTTCTTAGCCATTAGCGAGTCCGATAGTCTTGACAAGCTCGCTCGATTGTACCTTAAGGAGATAGTATCGCGTCATGGAGTACCGATATCTATCATTTCCAATCGAGATAGCCGTTTCACATCCCACTTTTGGAGATCCTTACAGTCAGCGTTAGGAACAAACCTGGATATGAGCACTGCTTATCACCCTCAAACCGATGGTCAAAGCGAGAGAACCATTCAGACCTTAGAGGATATGCTTAGAGCCCGTGTTATTGATTTCAAAAAGGTGGGAGAGACATCTCCTTTGGCGAATTCTCTTACAACAATAGTTATCATTCTAGCATTAAGGCCGCTCCATTTGAAGCATTGTATGGCCAAAATGTCGCTTCTCTGTTTGTTGGGTTTGAAGTTGGCGAGTCAACTTACCGTCCCGAACTTGTCCTAGAAACCACCGAGAAGATAGTTCGATTCAGTAACCGTTTGCAAACCGCTCGAGATAGACAAAAGAGTTATCCGATAAGAGGCGTAAACCCTTAGAACTTCAGTTGGAGATCGTGTTATGTTAAAGGTTTCTCCTTGGAAAGGAGTGATTCGATTTGAAAGCGTGGAAAACTCAATCCAGATATATTGGTCCTTTCCAATCACGGAAAGAATCGGACCGGTAGTATACCGCCTGGAGCTACCATCGGAATTGAGCAGTGTACACAATGTCTTTCATGTTAGTAATCTTAAGAAATGTCTTTCGGAGGAAAACATAGTTGTGCCTTTAAGAGATATCCGTATTGATGAGAAATTGAATTTCGTTGAGGAACCGATTGAGATTATGGATCGTGAGATTAAACGGCTGAAGCATAGCCGTATTCCTATTATCAAAGTTCGTTGGAACTCCCGACATGGACCGGAGTTCACTTGGGAACGTGAGGACATTTTCCGTAGTAAGTATCCTAAACTTTTCATGACATCAAGCAACTCGGAGTGAAACCCGGGATGGGTTTCTTCTGAGGCTGGGAGGCTGTGACAACTGGCAATTTAGGGAGTCTATTTTAGCTAACCGCATTACGTTAAACTAAACCGAATTTTGCCTTTAACACTATTTTATCAACCATGACTTGATTTTATATCGTCTATTGGTTTTTATGGTTTATTTCATTATTGAACGAGTTATCGTGTGAGTTTTAACTCTTTTTGGGAGGCACTATTCGATTCGGCACTAGAAAAGCCTAAAACGAGAAATAATGTAACTTTTAGACCGTAACTCGAAAATTTACAAATAAATAGTCAAAACTTGTGTAAAAACATAAATAACGATATTAGAAAGTCGAATGAACGTCGTGGGCTTGGTTTAAAAATGCGCGCATCATTGCGTAAATTGCGTGCATCATTGCATTGCTTTTAGGATTTCGCATCATGATACCTAATGCGAGGCCATCCCAAAATGCACTCGCATTAGACCGCAATTTGCTGCATTTGTGTAATGCTAGCAACGGTCGCAATTGTCGCAATATGGAATTTAGGTCATTTTGAAAAAAATAAACCATTTAGAAGAAGATAAAAATATTTTAATGGAATTTGAAAAGCATAAGTTGTTGAAAGACTTCTAAAACAAAAACAATAACAACATCCAAATTTCCCTTCGGTTCAAGATCATGCACCATTAACATGATTTGAAATCCCGCAAACAATCATCTTATTACAACTTCATGTTATGCAATAGTTCATTTTGTTCTTTGATCATAAATAATCATATATGTTAAATAGTTGACCTGAAAATCATATGTGTGATTAAAATTTGACTAAAATTTTTAGTTTTGACTTTTTTTGTTGATTTGGTAATCAATGAATTATGATTGTTAGTCACCGGTATAACTTATCAGTATACCTTTAACATATTATAATATCATGTTATCATGTATATGTATAGAATAGAATTTAATCATTCATGTTCAACCGCATTATTACTAACAATAACAAGTATCTATAAATTATGAAATTCAAGATCCTAAAATTAGATATAAATTTATATGTTCATCCTGTTCGAAAGTAATTAAAGAAGGAGTTTCTCGTTTAAAACAAAATTTAGTTGGAGTTTATAATGTTGTTTCTAAGTATTTTATGTCCTGACTTATTGACTTATTTGTTTTACAAATAGATTATTTGCCTATTTTTTGTGACTTTGTGACTTATTTGTAAACTTATTGCATTTACTTGGTAATTTTTATAATTTACTACGTATAAATAACTTTTGTATTTTTTAATACAAAACGCATCGCGTCCAAAATGCGCTCGCATTCGCAACACGCATCACGCATCGGCCTCTGGTACCTTTAACGCATCGGATCGCAAAACGCAATTTTAAACCAAGGTCGTGGGACACTCGGGGGACAATATATGAGCTCGGAAATGAGTAAACGAGATAGTTTACAAAAAATGACGCTTTCGGCCCCCCTTGTTTAGCCTAGCCGCCCCCCCCTATCCCACTTCATTTTTATTTTAGTCCTCAACTCAAAAATATAAATACCCCATCACCTCCTCATTTCACCTCTTCACTTTCTCTCACTAAAAACACACACACACCTTTCTCTCTCTAACTCTCTCTCTCTCCTCAAAATAAATAACACCCTAACCCTAAACACAACCGGCCGCCGCCACTGTTCCAGCCATTTCCGGCCAACTTCCAGCGTGTGACCACCCACCTCCACCACCATCTTGAAGCTCTCTTTCTCCTCTTTCCAACCATATATAACACGCGCCATATAGACCTCCAAAACACCTTCAAATCTTCGAATTAAGATTCGGATCTTTAGGGTTTCAAGTAGGTTTTGTAATTCGTGTTTGGAAAAGGTAAAAGGGACTTGAATATGTCTTGTTTGAGCATAAAGAAGCCACGTACAACCCATTTAGGGGTTCGTATATGGGGCGACTTTTAGGGCTTTTGGGTGAAACATGGGATTAAATCTAATTAACACTTAAATAAACATGTAGCTAGTGTTTTGGTATCATGTGGTGTATCATATTGTTGGGTCTTTGCATTTTAGGTTTAGTTTTATGTTTTTGATTAGGAATAGATGATGGGTTTGATGTTTGGTTAATGAATGGAGGTTGATTGATTGTGTTTGGATGTTGTGGATGTGATTTGGGAGGTGTTTGGTTGTGCATATGGGGCGTACAAGCCACCAAACCCACGTATGGGTGTGTTTGGGTGGCGTACGTGACCCTCAAGGACCAAGGGTCCGGGTCGAGTTGTCGTGGTAGCTTGTGGGTTGATATTGTTGGTGTTTGGATGAGACGCGTAGAGCCGAAAAGCTTCTAGAGCTTGTTTGGTTCACGTGGTCTTAACCGTGACTGTGTCATGACCATTAGGGTAATAACATTGGTTTCAGGTATACTTGGTTGGTTGATTGGTTGGCGAGATTGATTGGAGTTGATTTGGGATTTAATTGCGCTATTATGACTTTTATTTGGACTTGATATATATAAATTGTCAACTTTGAGCAACGTCGGTGTTACTTTGACTTTTTAGTCAATAGTTGACCCCGACAACGCCGTAACATGGACTTTAGTATAGTTTGGACTATTGATTGATTAAAAGCCGAGAAGTCATGACTCGTGCTTGTGGACTCGAAACGAAAAACGATATGAAACTAATATTGGAATTTGACGAAATGTATATATGAAAATGCTAATCAACTATGAAACATTAATAATAAAAAGGCTTTTATACCAAAAATATCGATAACAAGACTTATCTTGTTATTTACTATTTTAAATAGAAACTAACGACTAAAAATGGAAATGTTTTATAATAAATAAGTAATTAATGTTTCGAGTACACGTTTATTGAAATATTCCAATTATGGGCATTTAATATTAGTTTCAAGTATTTATTTACTTACGTTGTGTGCATGGGTTACGGATAATCTAACATTAATAGTGTTGATCCACGTAGGTAGCTGACTTATTAGGTTGACGAATCTAATAAGAGCCCGGTAGGTACGTTGGGTAACCTTATTAATGGGTGAATTATCCTTATGACTCTTTAGGATGCGACCGGTTTATGGGATAATTAGTGACACGAATAAATAATTGAGTTTATCTAGTTGACGAATTCGATAAGGTCTACTATTTATTCCGAAACTTATTGGACTATGGAGCTTATCGCTTAGATGTCTCGTTGTGTTGCATTGAGTCACATATTGGTTGTTTGAGTGCATTTATGGCATCATATTGAGTCGATACACCCACATGAGGATACCAAACACTAGGACTAAACGGTGAAATGAGACATTTTTGGAAATAACGAAATGGAATACATTGGGGTAGATAACGTTGATTTTGGGAAATATATATTAAAATTGGTTTACATTAATAGGTTGTGCCGAGTCGATAGTTGTTGTGCCGTGATTACCTGTTATCTTCTACTAGTGTTTATTCGTGCGTTGCTCGCTTAAGGTCAGTTTCATAGCCCCATTTTTATCTACGTTTTTAACTAAACTGGGGTGAGAATCATGCTACTGTTTTTTGGACCTTTAAAACTATTTGGATTTGCTTATGTACTTGACTGTTTAGTTAGATGTGCGATAGTCGTTGACTTAGACTAGGGTAGCAATCCTAATTGCTATAACTGTTGCCTAGCTAAGAATAGACTTCTACCTTGACCTAGTCCGGGGTTGGAAATTGTTCTAGATTTTGCCACGACAGTGCTGGACTAGAGTCGCTGGGCCCGAGTGATCCCTGGATGCGGGATATGGATTGTGATCCGGTTAGGATCGGTTTGTGAACGATGTTTATCTATCTTTAGTCTTGCATAGCAAATCAACTCCTACAAGTCCACTACGATTTTATTGAATTTAATCCTATGAACTCACCAACAGTAGTGTCGGCCTTTTAGCATGTTTTCTCGGTATTTAAATGACGCTTGGAATACGTGTTCGGTGGAAGCTTGGCAAGGAGGCATGGTTCAAGGATCATATTTGACTCGATAAATTATGGGGACCTATTTTATTAAATCATGTTTTGGGCCTAATATTTATACTTTTGGATTATTGTTTTGATTATTTAAATTTGGGATTGGTTTTGAATGAAAATGACTATCTTTTTTGCTATACTTGTGTGAGATACCAATCTAATCGTAACGCCCCGAAAACTTGATTAAGTCTTCCGTTGTATCGAGATTTGGGGGTGTTACAACAATCAAATACGAAAAACAACACATACATATTCGAATAAATCATCTTCAGTCCAAGCCCTTTAATTCACATATATCATATGCATGACCCGTCCTAGCTCTTTAGTTTTATTACCAGTTCAAGAACGTGTTTTAAAGATGGTACAAACATTTTCAGTGACTAAAAACAAAACGTGCAATACACATATTTGAATGACCCAAAGCGGAAATAAAGATCAACACCCATATGTTTTATATCTTCATGATTTTATGTGGTCTTTAATATTGTTATTCAGATCGAAATAATAGTAACTCAATAACCAGATTTGTAAGATAAAAAGGTCATGTTATAGTTTCTGATTATGTACACCATATATGTTGGTGTCAAATGGGGAAACACAAAGAGATGGAGGTACCTTGAGGTAGTTTTAACGAGGCAAAAGAAAAGAAACCATCCTACTCAGTATTCGAATCAAACCACACGATCAAACAAAGCTCATATACCACTCGATCACCGATATTAGCTAACCCTTCTTACCTTGATCTTTTTGGAGAGGAAAGAAGAGAGGTTGCCGATTTACTATGTGTTTTATTTTAGGGTTTCAATGTGTAAGAATAGAGAGGTTTAAATGCCGATTTTAAGGGTGACCCATTCTCCCTCAAATCCTTTCCAAATTAGTAGAACTTATTCTCAATTCGAAATGTATACACAAAAATATATAATCGGTTCTAGTGAATGGAACATAGGAGGCGTATGATATGTTTATATATATAAGTGAACATGTCTATTTTATGGATACATATGGTAAGCTTGGTTAAATGAAACATAAACTGTGTAGGAGCTTAGGAAAACAATGCATACCGATTTATCATAGCTAGGTTTAGGATTTTTATATATATTGTATTTTGAATGTGTTATATACATATAACATATAGTTGTATCGCTAACTTAATTGTTTAAGAACTTAGGTTAAATTCCGAATACGTATTAAAATGAAGATCCGAGTTTTAGGTTGTTATAAAGACGGTTGATTGGATTAAGTCAAAGTGCTTACATTGATAAAATCCTAAAGATTTTTTAGGATCGAAATTTTAAGAAAGGATTTATCCAAATGCAAGAAAGACTCGACTTAAATAGTACTCAATGTGCTTCTGCACCTACTGAGGTAGAGCGTATGCATAATGTTCCTTATGCTTCGGCTGTAGGATCGATTATGTATGTAGTAAGATGCATTAGACATGATGTGGCGTTTTCCCAAAACCTTACAAGCCAGTTTCAACAGAATCCAGGTGAAAGTCACTAGACTGCTGTGAAAAATATTCTCAAGTATCTAAGAGCTACTAGAGATATGTTCCTTGTTTATGGTGGAAATCCTGAGGCGGAGCTCAAAGTTAAAGGTTACTGCGACGCTGGATACCAAACCGATAAAGACGATAGAAAGTCTCAGACAAGATATGTCTTCGTTTAATGGAGGCGCGGTGGATTGGAAGATTACCAAGCAGACCACTACTGCAATGTCTGCAACAGAAGCTGAGTACATAGTTTCTTTAGAAGATGAAATGAAAGCTGTCTGGATTAGGAAATTTTTATGAGTTGGTCGTTGTTCTCACAAACGAACAACCTATGGAGATGTATTGCGACAATTCTGGAGCAATCATCATCGCCAATGAGCCTGGACTTATGAAAGGCGCCAGACACTATCCTAGATGATATCACTATGTTCTATAACAAATAGAAATTGGTGAAATCAATCTACTCAAAGTTCACACAGATAACAATTTAGCTAATGATTTTACGAAGGCTTTACCTAAGGGAAAGCTTACTTAACATACTGAGAGCATTAGACTTCTTTTAGCTAATAGTTTCATGTAAATCTATGTTTAGTATTTAGATAAGGAATGTTAAACAATTATTATTTCTCAATGAATTAAAGTATTTAATATGTTTTAGTTTCATTTATAATAAGTTGTATCCTATATTTGCATGTTTAAATCCGTGAGTGATTTATATCATTCTAAACTGTTTATTGTCAATCAACTATATGAGAATGTAGTTGAATTAAGAAAAATCTGAGAGACTGGTAATATTCTATAAATATTAAGGAGGTGTCTCACCAAACTCACATGGTATTCAAAAGTTTGCATATCAGACTTCCCCAATTAACAAGATTTTAACTTTATGGATCTTTTTCATTAAGTAAATCTTGTAAGTGATCTCTTTATTTATCCTTAGACTTGAGACGCAAGCTGGAATGGCTTGTGTGGATCCCAGTTCTTGAATTTAGTCTAACGCTATCCATAACTAGTAGTTATAATGGCTATTTTCAAAAGTTTTGTGAAACATGCGGATGACGCTTGTTGTCAAGACATAATTTGTTCCTTCAATTATATTTGAAGTATGATACCACTGGACCCCTAGTGGGGTTGGTCAGATATTTGTACGGCCGTACCCAAAGGAGATCTGGATATGTCCCGATGAATTTGGTAATCATGATCAATCGATGAAACGAGAAACAAAATAGTTAAATTATGAAATGACCTTGATCCATATCCATATTTAACATGGTATCTGAATCAAAGGGATAATAAATGATGAATCATTTAACTGTGCCTTTACGAAACCACACTCAAGTGTTTCTAGGAGCATTGGCGTGTTGCTAGACGTTCACCAATGTTATTACGTTATTTGAGACATGTCCAAGTGGGAGTTTTAGGATATGTCCATGTTCAAATATCGTATGTCAGAAAACACGTGAGTCCATGTGGACACATACGTTAATACTTAAAAAAAATTATACTAGTGAAAAGCTATAAACGTTTAACTAATAGTTACTTGAACTAACGATCGTTAGATGATTGTTAAAGGACTAAAGTGCAAAAGAGAGAATGATGGTTCGGAATCACCTCCCTTGGACTTGAGTCGATCGATGGGAGAGTCCTAGGTGGTTTGGGATTGCTTGACTTGCAAGTCAAGCAGTTCTAGCCTCTATAATAAAACCTTGGGTCATTTTTTTGCCACACCTCATTATTATAACTCAAAACCAAAAGTTCTTTTCTTTTTCTTTGTGCCTTGCTCGACCGAATATCAACCAACCAAAGGGTTTCGGTTTGGTTTTTTGCTTAGTCGATCGATCATCAACAAAACCTCAAGGGTTTCGGTTTTGTCTTGTCTTTAGTCAATCGATCACCATCATCACTAAGGTTTTGGTTTGCTTTGTTTCTTGGTCGATCAAACAACAACAACAACAACAACAACAAAAGGTTTCAAGGTTTTGTTTGTTCAAGAATCAAGAAGTTGGTTTAGCTTTTCACTACTAGTACTAGCATACATAATTGTTTGCTAAGAACGTATTAAGTGTGTTTATGTGGAGAAGATCATACTTTGATCACACACGATTCAAAAATCGTTGTTCGTAAGCTTTTATTGCTAAAAGGTACATGTTTTTGAACTTATGTTAATTACTTGTACTATGTTTGATATTTGTCTTCCATTACATACTCATGTAATTATATGTTTAAATATTAAATGTTAATATGATTTAAAATTCCAATAAACTCAACTTGATAAGCCTTGTACATTTAAATAAGCTCATGCACTTTAAAGCAAGCCAATCCAATCCAAACACCTTATGCATAGTATCTCATGTGGGGGTCATGTGGTCATGTTTATGTCTTTTCTGACTTGTGTGTCACGGAGTATTCCACTAAATAGACATCTCATCTTGTTGAAAGATCCAAACAATTAAAAGAAATTTCACTATCATGTGTTGGGTTACAGTCCACTATTTAACTCTAATCTTAAGAGCGCTAGGTATAGTGTGGTGTCATAGGGTAGTGCCATGGAAAACATAGTGCCACCTCAACACTTTTACCTATGACATCAATTTTGGCTATCGCACGAAAACGCCTTTCTTGGCATAACAACAGTATTCTGATGCCGTCGTGATTTTTTTATTATTATTTTATTTATTATTTTTTCATTTTTCTGATTTCTAAATATAACAATATACTTTCTAACACAAATCAATTTCACTTTTTTCATAATCTAAAAAATATGTAACGAGCCTTTTGAATGGGCCTTTTAAAAAAAGATCTTATGGGCCATTAATTTTGAATGGGCTTTTAAAAAAATAATATTTATAGGGTTTGTTTAACATGCATCTTCATCTTTTTCACTGCAGCCACTTCAACATAGCAGCACCAACTCAACAACATATATTTATTTGTTTATTTAGATGAATCTCTCACACCCAAAAAAAAATTGTGTTGATGAAATAGAAAAGCTCGAGCAACGAGGAAAATATATATATATATATATATATATATATATATATATATATATATATATATATACCCACCGCGCTGGTCGGGTGATGGTGGCGCGAGTGTCTACCAGCCATGGCCTGGTGTGGTGTCTCGTGCCATAGAGTGACGCCGAAGGTGATGGCTTGAGCCATCAGCCACCGTACCCGGAGCTCTAAGAGTGGACTTGAAGTCGTCCTCCGGTCTCCACAATGCCTTCTTTCAAGAACTATAACAACACACGATCAATCCTACCATAGTGAGATACGAGGACAATATCTACTTTCAATAAATTCAAAATACCAACATGTGTCTTCACAAATGCATCATCATAACCTTTAGAACTCACGAGACATTCATTAAACTAGATTTAGTACCGCGCTTCAGCTGGCGATGTCTAGTTTTCAGAAAGTTCGACGACCCATAAGTTTCTTTCAACAAACCGTATTTGTAGCATTAGAGAATCGCTTTGAATAACTACAATTGATGCGTGGTCGATAACAAAGATAAATATATAGTTTTTAAAAATTATGTGAAGTCGATCTAAGTGTGTAGTATATTTTCTAATAGGATTGTTTTAAGTTATTAAGATTTTTAGTAATAATAGATTCAAACATTACAAAAGCAATGGTATTATGTAGTTGGCAATATTATATTGTAGTTTAGAGGTATAATGACATGTGTGACCGCTTTTTCTTGTTTTGTCGATAATTTAGGCGTTGATAACTATTTTTTTACATGTGTAACGTTTATCATTTGGTGTGTGGCTTTTAAAATTGTAACTTTGCAAATTGGATATCACCATATAAGATTATTTTGTACTATCAATTTGTATAGATATTTATGCATTGTTCAAAGCTATTTGTTTGAGGTGACAAATAATTATCACTAAAGATAACAATCTTATTTATTTTTGTGATTTTAATAAACTTACATAACATTATTGATACATCGGACAAAGGGCTATACAATATATATTAACTTTTAAACGACGATTCATATATGCTAGTCCCTTAAATGGTGCAAGAGCAACATTTTTAAAATAACATTATACAAATGACAAATTACATGTGTCAAAGCAAAATAAACCAAAAACTACAATTACTTGGTCTCTCATTTCAAAAAAATTATCACGGGTTCCACAACTACTTCATCATTTCTCATATAATTTTGTCAAATTTGAAACCCGATTTCACCCGGTGATTCAACTGGTTGAACCGCTTTCGATAAAAACAGTCGATTTAAACCGAGTCAAACCGATAGGTTGGGTCGAAAAATGTCAAATTAAACCGTCACCACGGGTTTGAAGCGCCCCGGTCAACCCGTATCGGTTTCAACAGTCAACCCGGTATCGGTTTCAACGGGTCAACCCGTATCGGTTTCAATTGGTTGTTTTAATTTGGTAGATGTGCTTTTAATTGGGTGTACAATGTGAATAAATTATTGTACTTTTAAGTAATTGGGTGTTTTAATAAGAGTATTAATTATATTATTTATTTCTCTCTATCACCATGTTTTCAACATTCAACTTTCAACATTTTCACTTTTTCCACTTTGACCATTTTTCCATTTTATATAGTATAGATTAAACTTGACTTATTACGATTATTTCCTTTATAGTAGTTTACTAGCAGGGTACCCGCGCAATGCGGTGACGGATACTCTGAAATAAAAACTTTCAATAAACCATGCTTTATAATATAAATGTTTTATGTGACGATAAATTTGCGGATGCCAAAAGTTTCATGTCGCATATTTCAACTCTTTAGAATATTATAGTAGGTTACCCGCGCGTTGCGATGGCGGGTATCAAGTAATAAAATTTTCGGCAAAAAATGTTTTCAATTTTATATTTTCTCTTACAATAACTTTACCAATAGCGAAAACATAATGAGTTTGAGTAACTTTAAAAAAGTGATTGGATAAAATCAAACTAATTCATATAAAAACAATTGAAAGTGGCGTGATTTTGCGTTGCGGTAGTCAATAATGTTATGGGGTTATGGCCAAATTAGTTGATAGTGGCCCGTAGTCACAAGTAAGTAGAAACATTTTATTTATGAAATATATATATATTTTTGAACATGTTTGTATCATTAATATTGTTTATTACATTTGTCTCATATAGATAAAAGATATAAATAAAAGAGTACTTATAATGTATACATCTTGTAAAGTATATATATTTATGAAAAAATGTTTGAATCATTAATATTTTTTATAACACTTGTCCCACATAGATAGAAGATATAAATAAAAGAATGCTTAGGGTGGTGGCAGTCGACTCGGTATGGGATGCGGCATGCTCCATACCGAGCGGTTTGAGTGTTGCTTCGAATTCGGTTTGGAGCGGCATGAAGGAAGGGAACACCAAATCGGCAAACATCCCCGATTTTGTATGAAAAAAATTCGAACGTTGGAACCAAAAAAGTATCCGTTGCATGTGTAACTTCATCAACTACAACCATCATTCCAACACCTTCCAAAAAAGTATCCGTTGCATGTGTAACTTCATCAACTACAACCATCATTCCAACACATTCCATTTCATGTTTTTAAGGGTTGATAAAAAAGATATTGTTTGTGTGGTGGGGTGGTACTAATAAAGAAGAAGAAGAAAGTGGGGTGGGTGGTAAGATGTGTAGCGGTGGTGGTTAAGGTGGGATGGGTAGAAGAAACAATCCGGTGTCGATGGTGGTTTAAGGTGGGATGGGTTTAGGTAGGCGGTTTTGGGGTGGGGTGGTACTACGAAGAAGAAGAAAGCATGGGTTTTGTTTGTTAATAAAAAAGTCCGGACAAAAACAAATTAATAAAAAAAGTAATATGAGGTATGAGTTAGGCGTAGTTCACAAAAATCTATTGTTGGTATTAGATTGGTATGAGGTGAGTTGGAGGTATATTATTGGTGGGTGAATAGATGAAAAATGGAGACGATCGCCACCACCCTTATAATGTAAAGAAAACCTACATGTTTAGCAATCATTTAGAGTTATCCATGAAAAGTATAATAATTAATATACTAATGTATTAATCATTGAATTAGCACTTAGACTTTGATCTTTGCATCATTTGTCTTAAAAAATTGTCCCGACCTTTACAAAAACCGCTTTTTACTTTTGTGGTTAATTTTATTTAAAATAATTCAAAATTTATTTAGATTGGTTCTCGAAACACTCTTACGATATAATAATAGTTTTGGAACTTTGTAGTTTTGCATGCATTTTAAAAATCACATTCATTTATATGTGCATTTTTGCATTAAAACTAAACTAATTCAAAAAAAAATATTAAATGAAGCATTAAAATGTTGTGGAAGATAAATTAGTAAAAGCTATTTATTGTGTACATTATGCATTAATAATTGTAATGCTTAAAAAACACATTAATGATATCTTAAAAAAAATTTATGAGAGAAGGTCATCCGTCCGTTATAAGTAGTATAGATATGTGTAATATGTATAAAATAAAATAAATTATCTCTTGTGAATTTTTCACCTTTGCATCATTTGTCTTAAAAAAAATTGTCCCGACCTTTACAAAAAACCGTTTTCTACTTTTGTGGTTAATTTTATTTAAAATAATTCAAAATTTATTTAGATTGGTTCTCGAAACACTCTTACGATATAATAATAATTTTGGAACTTTGTAGTTTTGCATGCATTTTAAAAATCACATTCATTTATATGTGCATTTTAGCATTAAAACTAAACTAATTCAAAAAAATAATAATAAATGAAGCATTAAAATGTTGTGGAAGATAAATTAGTAAAAGTTATTTATTGTGTACATTATGCATTAAAAATTGTAATACTTAAAACACACATTAATGATATCTTTAAAAAAAATTATGAGACAGGGTCATCCGTCCGTTATAAGTAGTATAGATATGTGTAATATGTATAAAATAAAATAAATTATCACTTGTGAATTTACATCTTGCATCATTTGTCTTAAAAATTGTCCCGCCTTTACAAAACCGTTTTTACTTTTGTGGTTAATTTTATTTAAAATAATTCAAAATTTATTTAGATTGGTTCTCGAAACACTCTTACGATATAATAATAGTTTTGAAACTTTGTAGTTTTGCATACATTTTAAAAATCACATTCATTTATATGTGCATTTTTGCATTAAAACTAAACTAATTCAAAAAAATATATTAAATGAAGCATTAAAATGTTGTGGAAGATAAATTAGTAAAAGCTATTTATTGTGTACATTATGCATTAAAAATTGTAATTCTTAAAAAACACAATAATGATATCTTAAAACACAATAATGATATCTTTAAAAACATTTATGAGAGAAGGGTCATCCGTCCGTTATAAGTAGTATAGATATGTGTAATATGTATAAAATAAAATAAATTATCACTTGTGAATTTACATCTTTGCATCATTTGTCTTAAAAAAAATTGTCCCGACTTTTACAAAAACCCGTTTTCTACTTTTGTGGTTAATTTTATTTAAAATAATTCAAAATTTATTTAGATTGGTTCTCGAAACACTCTTACGATATAATAATAATTTCGGAACTTTGTAGTTTTGCATGCATTTTAAAAATCACATTCATTTATATGTGCATTTTTGCATTAAAACTAAACTAATTCAAAAAAAAATAATAAATTTAGCATTAAAATGTTGTGGAAGATAAATTAGTAAAAGCTATTTATTGTGTACATTATGCATTAAAAATTGTAATGCTTAAAAAACACATTAAAGACATCTTAAAAAATATTTAGGAGAGAGGGTCATCCCTCCATTATAAGTGATATAGATATAGATATGTGTAATATGTATAAAATCAAATAAATTATCAATTGTGAATTTACATCTTTGCATCATTTGTCTTAAAAAAAATTGTCCCGACCTTTACAAAAAACCGTTTTTTACTTTTTTGGTTAATTTTATTTAAAATATATCAAAATTTATTTAGATTGGTTCTCGAAACACTCTTACAATATAATAATAGTTTTGGAACTTTGTAGTTTTGCATGCATTTTAAAAATCACATTTATTTATATGTGCATTTTTGCATTAAAACTAAACTAATTCAAAAAAAATAATAATAAATGAAGCATTAAAATGTTGTGGAAGATAAATTAGTAAAAGCTATTTATTGTGTACATTATGCATTAAAAATTGTAATGCTTAAAAAACACATTAATGATATCTTAAAAAAAATTATGAGAGAGGTCATCCGTCCGTTATAAGTAAAATCATTAAAATATTGTGGAAGATAAATTAAGAAAAGTTTATTTATCATGTGCATTATGATTAAAATTGTAATGCGTAAAAACACATTAATGACATCTTAAAAAAATAGAGAGAGGTTATCCTCAATTATAAGTAGATAGATATGTGTAATATGTATAAAATCAAATAAATTATCACTTGTGAATTTACATCTTTGCATCATTTGTCTTAAAAAATTGTCCCGACTTTACAAAAACCGCTTTTTACTTTTGTGGTTAATTTTATTTAAAATAATTCAAAATTTATTTAGATTGGTTCTCAAACACTCTTACGATATACTAATAGTTTTGGAACTTTATAGTTTTGATGCATTTTAAAATCACATTCATTTATATGTGCATTTTTGCATTAAAACTAAACTACTTCAAGAAAAAAATAATAAATGAAGCATTAAAATGTTGTGGAAGATAAATTAGTAAAAGCTATTTATTGTGTAAATTATGCATTAAAAATTGTAATGTTTAAAAAACACATTAATGATATCTTAAAAAAAAATTATGAGAGAGGTTCATCCCTCAATTATAAGTAGTATAGATACTTTATACAGATGTGTGGTATGTAAAGGAAAGTACACACCAAAAGGGATACAACAATTAGTATTATCAAAAAAAAAAAATACAGATGTTTGGTATGTAAAGGAAATTACAAATGTTGGTGTTATATTCAGCAGTCTAAATATTATAAAATTTAAAATTTTATACTTTTAACTTTTAACAGCTTTTGAATTGTAATGCATGACAATTTTATGAATGTTGTTTTTTATTAAAAAAAAAAAAACGACTTTGTTTATATTTATCGACAACATGATTACTTTCTATAAAATGCATCAACACACTCTAGTACTCTACTATATAACACATCATTTGTTACAAACTTTTTCAATTATACTTTGATTATTTTATGTTGTATGCATACACATTACACGCAACACTTAACGAAAATATCACAACTATAATTATTTACCGCTAAAAATTATGTTGTTGTGCAAGGTACTCGTCTATTTAAATACTAATATATTGCAAGATTAACAAAAAAATATCAGCTTTTATAAGGTGTATGGTCCATTTTGGGACCAAATAGATAATAAACCAAAAGTGGACCTGTTAAGATTGGTCCAATACTCTGTTCAATTATTTACATAAAGAGGTTTCCCTAACATCATCTTACATCTTCACATAATCACTTCTGTTCAACTTGTTATCTACATCCTCACATAATCACTTTTGTAACACAAATACAAACAGTCTAAAATTTAAAAAGAAACCTGTTTGAAAATCTAAAATTCTGAAGTTCCAAGCGAATAACGCTACCATGTTAATCAGATCAAACAACCAAGAAAGCAAGCACGTGTATTAGATACATCAGGCTTAAATCTTACCAAGTTCTTACATGTTATTAAGGACAATCCGATCACCAAAGGCTGTCTAAACAAACAAAAACAACATTGACAAGCCTATTTATATTTTTAAAACCAGCCGGCACAGAAGAATTAGCATTAAGATTCAAGATTCATTGTCCTTATTCAAGTACTTATAAATAAATATTGTTGGATCCATCGGAAGGTAGTGTTTATTAAGATCTGCAACTAATAATAGTATTATACTATTCAAACCCAAGATCATGGCATATTTTATGGTAATAGAAATATTGATGTTGAGAATAAAGGGAGTTGATTAATCACTTGCCCTGATCTACAAACAAGACTCCAGGTAGTATAGAAAAATAGATCGCGTTCCAAAGGCAAGTCAACAGGCTTTCGACATCTGTTTGCCTATGCTTGATCATGTTACAAACTTACAATTAGCCTTCACTTTATAGTTTATATTATACGTACTCGAAAGGCTCTTGCCACAACATACTCATTGAAAGTGAATAGATGGTTTTCGACAATCCCTGTGAATTGATCGTTAAATATTACTACAGTATATCCTGTATTCTTGAACCTAATACCCGAAATTATTTAATGGACACAAGAACCACATTAGCATGATAGATTAACAAACATCTGACATGTTCAGCCATATTCAGCTATGGATCTGAATCATTGTCATGTGAGTTTGTTTCAAATCATTATTTATTTAACAGTATCACATGACCTGTCAACTTGTCTCAAATCTCACGTGACTGTCTCCTCCATCCTAATCTACACACACAAGATCAGTTCAGAAGAAAGTTGGAATCTTATTTCCAAATATGCTGCTGGCATTTTGGTTTTACAGCTAATATGCCAGCCTAATCAGATCCACAAAGTGATTATCATGTCCAAAATTAAAAAAGCACAAAAATAAAGGGAACCGAATTGTGCAAACCAGCATAATTCGCTCGGTTAGAGACCCCAATGTCATGACTACCAGAAGAATAGGATAAATTCAGGAGAGTTCTTTCACTCAAATTATCACTTACCGGGTGTTTGGGAAATGGGATTACATGTCTTTAAGCTTCTGCTTATAAAAAAAATAAAAAATACAACCTCAACTCCTCAAGTGTAGTTACATATATATGTGCTTGTTTCAACTTTCAACCCAAAGTAAGCAAATATGAAATAGGCAAATTCTCCATCCTAAGTACCTAACACTCAAAAGTTCTTATTGTGTTTTAAAACAAACCAAGTACAATTCACTTTTTAGGAGATGCAATCTCAATCACTCTATAAGTAAAGTTGGATGTTCTTTTAGGTAGATTCAACCTCAAAAAATGGAATCTTACCTAATTTCCAACTACAAGATTAAAAGAGCTTATAATAATGCATAACCTTAAGATGAAGCTAAATCAATGGAAACTTAAGCAAAATCTAAAGTGCAAAACACTACAAACATAATTCAATCATGTCATTATTTCTAACTCAAAAATTAAATCCCACAAAGACTTAACCTTTAACGATAACAAGGAAACACCATGAATTACAAAATTGCATAACTTAATTGAAACTACACTAATAGCAAATTCTGCAAAATCTAGTTCTTTCCAACTGATCAAATTTAAACACAGGAAATTAAACTGTAATAAAACAGATAAATCTTACTAGTAATAATTAAACCAAAACAGAACCAACACAAACATACGATTAAAAACCTTAATAATCATGATCAAGATTCTTCTTGCTTAGGCTTCTTGAGAAGAATCATATGCATAGGCGAAAAGATCCCAGTCTCACCACCTCTACTAAGATAATCAGCAGTCTTGAACAACATCTGATGAACATCAATAGTCCCTTTAGGCGCAACACCAATAGTCTCGAGCACCATAACCACAATATGATTCCTCCAATACGCAATTCGCCCCATCTTCAACCTAGTCCACCACGGCTTAGAAGGCGGCTTAGCAAGATCCAACTCCTTGACAACTTCAAACCCAACTTTCTTCGCAACCTCGGCAATGTCGGAATAACTCCTCAATCCAGGCAAAGCATCACCTCTCTCAATCCCTTGAATAACCTCCACATGTTCCGGGTCCTCACCTCTATACAACTCAGTAGTAACCCACTCGTAACTCACATACAAAGCCCCAGGCTTCAAAACCCTAAAAATCTCCCCATAAACATCCTCCAACTTAGGCGCATGACAAGTCGCCTCAATCGAATAAGCCCCATCAAAACTATCATCCTCAAAAGGCATTTCCAAAAAATTACCACATACAACATCACACAAATGGTCCAAACCAGCCTTCTTATTATGCGCCTTTGCGCGACTAACCTGGTACTCATTAATAGTAATCCCAACAACATTACACCCAGAGTGAGCAGCAATAGCCCTCATGGGCCCACCTACCCCACACCCAGCGTCCAAAATCTTCTGACCAGGTTTAACCTTAATCAGATCTACAGCCATCTGTTCATGAATCTTAGTACTTTCCAAATTCGACTTCCCGTCAATAGCGGGGAGAAATGAAAAGACTGGCCCCAACCCCATTCATAAATATCGGTCACAAGGTTATAAAACGTGTCAACAAAAGCAGGTACGTTTTCTGTTTTTTCAATCTGTTTGGGTTTTTTAAAAAAGGACCAGTACTGATTGTAATTGTCTTGTACCTTTTCACGGTCGATGGACCCGCCTGAAAGCTGGCTCGCGTGTTTGCCTTTTCGTTCAGCGGATCCGAAGACGCATACGAACCAGTACAGGCCGCCGGCTATCAGTGAGGCGGTGCAGACTAGAGTCACCGAATCCATCGAGGTAGAGAGATGGTGTGTGTGTTTTTTAGTGTGTGTTTTTTTAGTGTGTGTGAGTGGGTGTAGGACTGCGGTTCTTATGGTGTACTGTGTAGGTGTGTGAAAAGTATTTTTTTAGTAAACTACATAGATGGTCCTTATAGTTTGTCGGTTATTACGGATTATGTTAATTTTTCGTTTATGTCTCGGATCCAGTCACTGTCGTTTTGACTCGTTAGAAATCAAATCCATTCTACCTAATTTCGTTAACTTTACTAAGTATGACCATTAACTAAAAGGTTATTTTAGTCCTTTCTTATTATTTTGTTAGTAGTAGTCGTCCTCTATACACAAATACCATATATTTATCTGTCCAAACTATTATATTCCTTCCGTCTCAAAATTATAGTCCACGTTTTCTTTTTAGAACGTCCTAGTTTAATTGTCAACTATTAAATATAGATAAGGAAGTTTGATCGAGTTTACCATATTATTTTTACTTGAAATTATTATTACGAACTTTAAAGAATATATTAATTAATTACTTAAGGTAAACTATTATTCTGACAAAAGTAAGAGAAAGAAAGCAGTAATAATTATGTTTTTCTTAAACTGTGTGTTTTTTGTCGATGGATAATAATTTTGTGAAGGATGGAGTATTATTCTTTTTTCATTAAAATTATACACCCATTTTCACTTACCACCGCCTACCGATATCACCACAACCATCACATGCAACCCCCTATTACCACCGAACACAACCCACAACCACCTGCAACTCGCCACCCCCAATCACCACCTAATGCAACTCACAACCACACGCAACCCACTACACCAATTACCACCAATTGCAACCTTCTAACCACATGCAACCCGCCGACACCACCACCACCTTCAATGTGCCTCCACCACCACCACCTACAACCCACCACCAACAACATCTCATTTTATTTTTGGTTTCCAAATATGTGGTGGTTTTAGTTAAAGAATAAAATGTTTGTTTTTTATGAAAGAATAATACACGAAGTTGTTGTTTATGCTTGAACTTTTATGGTTTACAATATTGGTGAATGAATTTTTTGGTAGTTGTCAAGTGAGTTTTTTAAAGTAGTTGAATCGATGGGGTTGAATTAAATGAATGAGGTTGTAGTTTTTTGTAGAAACATTTTTGGTGGGTTTAGTTGAAATTTTGGGTGGGTTTTGATTTGTGTTTGCTAAAAGCTGTGTATACGAAGTATATTTTACTAGGTTTAATTGAAGAATATAGGTATTTGTATATTTTGGGATATAAGATAATACAATATTTGACGTTATAAGTATATATGTATTGTAAGTTTTATTGTTAGATGATAATGATAATGATAATAATGAATACATTTGCTATAGATAGATGAGTTTTATACCGATAAGATTACACTCTAACTAATTTTTGTAATTTTTGAATTTTTAAAAAATTAATGTATGTTTTATGATAATAATAATAATAATAATAATAATAATAATAATAATAATAATAATAATAATAATAATAATAATAATAGTGATGTTGAATAAAAAAATACATCGGAAACACACAGCAGCGTGCTCATATCTTTAATAAGATTGGCTTTACCATCAGTAGAAAGTGTGTGTAATCAATTGATTTCGAGCCCCCAATTAATTTTTCAGAATCCTATGAGCTTTTAATAAAATAATAATAATAATAATAATAATAATAATAATAATAATAATAATAATAAAATAAAAATAATAATAATAATAATAATAATAATAATAATAATAATAATAAAAATAAAATAAAATAATAATAATAATAATAATAATAATAATAATAATAATAATAATAATAATAATAATAATAAAATGGATCCGAAAGCTCACATCAAGATATCGCAGATCGCTTCTACTATATTTTTAAGAGGATTTCTTTCTGATACTAGAGGAGTGAGCCTGATAAGATCTCGACTTCCCACTAATCTTTCAGAATCCCATAGCTTTTAATAAAAGCATGATTTATAAAAATAAAAATAATAATAATAATAATAATAATAATAATAATAATAATAATAATAATAATAGAAAAAAAATAAGATAAGGGTATTTTGGTTATTTTGTTTAATTTTACAGCAAAAGTTAACGAAATAAGTAAAATGGATTGGAATAGTAACGAGTCAAAACCATAAGGACTGGAGTCGAGACATCCGTAATACCCTTCAAACTATACATGAAATCTGGACTAACGACGAGCAACATTTTAAACATTGGGGACGATTGCATTATTTTTGTTGAAAATTTGACTATACATGAAATATGCAAAACCTTGAGGACTAAACGTATAATTTACTTTTTCTTTTGTTGTAAGTCTTGTGTTATGTTGAGTAGTGTGTGGTCCCCACCACGTTTTGCCATGTCAAATAAATTAGTGGAGAGAGTATAGGAGGAAAGAAACGGATTGAGATTTCTGGATTTTGAATTTGAGTCCGTTGTTGTTTGAGTAGTGCAATTAATTTGACAAGGATATTTTCTAATTTAAGTATTGAATTTAATGGCTCCTTTGAATGTCTTTATAACATTGTTGGTAAAATAAATAAAACATTCTCGTATGAATTTAAACTCATTAATACATACTCCCTCCGTCTCATTTTATAAGTTCATGTTTGAAAAATCAAAGTCTTTTTCCTCAAATTTGACCGTAACTATTTTTTTTCGTGTTATATAATACTTGATGGAAAGTTTACCAATGAAAATACATTTTAAACACAAATCAATTTATATATTTTCAGACGCGATATATGGGCGCCGCAGAGGTCAGAGGTCTTTCTCTCTTGGATAATGGTGTATCCGACCAAGTAGGGAGGATCTTTTGTCGTCTGCTGTGCTCGCCATTAGTTGTCTACATTTGGATCATATACATGTGACTGTTAATTCTTATGGTTATATGGGTCACCTATCATATATTGGCTTCGTTGGCTTGGTTTGCTTTGGATGGGCATGTTACATATTGTGGTACTGTCCTTATAAGTGATGCGTGTGAAGGCTTTGGTGGCCCCATGTTAGCACCATTGCTGCAATATTTTGGCTCCTATTTTGATCTGCATATTCGTGGTCTTCAAACCTTCATCTCAAATGTCATAAGGTATTTTGTTTGTATCCATTTTTCGTGTCAGTGTTTAGTATATTTGTAGGATATCACTTCTTTTGTTTTGGCACTTTTATTTTCTTTTCTTGTGGGTCTCGTTCTCGTTTAAGTATCTTACTTAATCGGCGCGACGCCTGCTTTTGATCTTGTTTGGCTTCGGCGTTCTCAATGATATTTTGCCTTTCCAAAAAAAAACACAAAAAAAGATAATTACGGTCAAACTCTGTAGAAAAAGACTTTGACTTTTTAAACATAGACTTATAAAATGAGACGGAGAGAGTACCATTTTGCTAGTTAAAAGGTGTTTGTTTAAAGGTATGTTTGATGAAAATAAAAATTAGTTGTTATTGAATTTCAATATATATGATTATGTAAAATAATGACATGTGTGACAGATAAGATTATAAGAAAAATATACTTATTTTTTTAAAAGAAAAAATATTAAAAATATCATTTTTGTTTGACACATAGAAAATAATCTTCCATAATATTTTAAAATCAAATGGTTCTAAATATAGCTTATAAAAACAATCTTCAATTAAATCTTCCGTTTCATCTCCATCTACACGTATATTTCTAGCTCAAGCAACAATTACTTTCGTCAAACATACTCATAATGTTATGATTTTAATGCTTGTTTTAATAGTGTTAGTATTTTCATACTTTTTTAATTGTTTGTTTTCAAACAAGTTTTTTTTTTTTTTTTTATTTTTTTAGTCAAAAACGCTAAATGTTCTTCAAAAGGTTTAAATCAGCAAGGAAAGACCCGAACCACATGCACCTTTTTATGTGTCGACTTACCCTTCCCCAAAGGACTTAGCTTCATACATTGAGTACTTATTCCATTGGTATTTACCCAAGAGTTGTTATTGAGCCCAATACATTTTTCTTCAGAAGCATTAAATATTTTTTAAGTAAGGTACATATTGGGGGTGAGTGTAATAACTTGATTTTTCTTCTCGTAATTTTTCCGTCATATATTTGAACCTTATAAACGTCACAACTAAAATTTGGAAATTATGGAACACGAGCTAAATTCAGAGCGTAACGCGAATTATAAAAGACTACCTTATTCGACTTATAAAATCTATCGTAGATATATAATATGATGATATATTTAAATTTTAACCTAAGTTAACTAATAATCTACATTTATAATATACACATAAAAATACATGCCTAAATATGCATTTTTCCTAGACCATTTTCATTTTATTTTTGTACACTACTTATCATTCAAAAAAATGTCTAGATACATCAATATTTGAAATAAGGAATGAATCAATCAATTACAAAAATATTCGGCACAATTACTGCCCATATCCCCTCACTTTTTTTAAAATCGTATTCCTTATTCCTATCCTCCCAAAAACCCTAAATCGTATGAACAAAGAAACGACAGAAGAAAGTTGTCCAGAATTCCTAGGCCACGTTTGAGGGAGCAATAACAGAGGCGTAATAACAGCAGCAAGGTGATCGTGCGTGTAAGGTGTTTCTGATCGTACAGCAGCAGGGGTCGTGGCCTTCAGATTGTACCTAGATCGTGTAACTGCTAGGGTATCGTTTAGGGTCGGTTTTGGTTTTTGGTTTTACAGTTCTTGCTTGTGGAAATTCGACCAAGGTATCATATTTTCTTTTCTCTTTCGTTTGCTTCTTCAGTTGACACCCCAAAGATCTCTTGAATCTGATTCCTTGTGTGATCAATTGTTAGGGTTTGTTTGAATTTGTGATAAGAAAATAGTAATCATGTAAGCTTGTACTATAAATTTGGAAAATGTGTTTCGACCGATGATTGTTTCGTTTAGCCTCGACACCTAATGTCTTTCAGCCCTTTTGATCGATTATCATGGCTGCTAATACAAGTTTTTGGAAGCGTATATAATACATATTAAATGGGAGTCGACACATAGAAACCCTAGGTCATTTTATTAACAAGTGTCTTTATGATTTTATGTGAATCGTTGGGTTGTTTGGTTCAATAAGTTTTATATCGGGTGTGTATAAATTCGTAAGATGGAAAATATGAAAATTTAAGCATGCTAAGATGATATAAAAACAGGTTGTATGGCTTACATGGGTCATGGGTACGTTTGGGTAAGTAAAACACGTAATATGTTAACTCTATACGGGTTTTTACACGGGACTGTTTTGGAAGCTGAATTTGGGAACGTTGTATCTTGAGTTTCATAAGGGTTAAAATATGGGTTTTTGTTTGAAAAACTTATTTTGTGTCTTAGTTAAGTTTACAAATTGGTTTGAACGAATTTGGAGTTGTTTAAGTTGTATTTTTGAATTTTACGGGATCAAGTGTCAAAGCTGAGAAAACGAGTCTGCAATTCAGTTGGATTGTTTGATTTTTTATTTTCAAACCAAAGGGAATTTTAAGCTCTCCTTTTACAGTATTGATATTTAGGATATAAATGAATTTCTAAAATTTTTGGGAATTTTTACAAGGTGTTTAAGTAGGTCTAATAAACGTAAACTTTTGGGGTATACTTCCTAAACACTTTCTGGACATGTCTGGAAATATGGATTTTTAAACCATACTTAGACTCTGAAATAAAATCTGAAAAAATTTGTGAAATTACCTAACTAATGTGGGAACCTCTGGGAATTTTCTTATAATTTTTGGAATACTTCTGATGGGTCAAATAATTCGTATAAAACTGGTCCAGATGTGAAGTTAAGGAAATAAAAGACACAATGATGATATCAATAAGTAAAACACTTAGAAATGTATAAGAAGCTTATAAAGTGAATATGTTGGTGATATGTGAGTATATTTACTGTACATCTTGTGAAGAGGGAGAGGTGATTGGCTTTGTGTGCTTTGCTCTCGTGCACACACTTTGAGGTACAGATATTCCGTCATTTCAGTAATGACACTTCCTTTCTCTCATAACTCTTGTTCATATTCGATATTTGACTCGTACTCGTTTTGCTTTGAATTGATATGATCGTATTTTGTTATGATATCCGTTTGCTACCCAATTGATATGATCCCATCTGATATGGTACCTTTGATATGATATTCATTTAGTTACTCGTTTGTCATGATATTCGTTTGATATCCCTAGCTTTGATATAATTCCGTTCAGTTTAATATGTTCGGTTAGATATGATATGGTATGATATGAGTTGATATGCTTCGATATGATTCGTTATGTTCTGTTGCCGGAGCTAACTAGTCATGGAGGTACCATGACCATGACATTGATGCATCAATGGCATGACACTATCTGGGGCAGTGTGATTAGTCCCCGACGCTTCCTTTATGATATGATATGATATATGTGATCACTTGGCCATTATGAATACGTATGTACGCCTCAAACCGGCATATGTATATATGATTTGTTTTGCGTGGAGCGTATGGATGCATCCTGGTACTCGGTTCGATTTTGGCCATGTGGTGCGTGCGCAATACACCTACTCACAGTTTAGTACATATGGGCTAGCTACCCATGTACACTTTGATATGATTTGACTGGATTTGATATGATTTGACAGATATGGGTTATGATATGCAATTTGGTAGATTTAGCTATTGGAGTATCTCCTTTAGTATTAGGTGCTCGTGGTAACATTCTGATTTTGGTGATTATGTGACTATCTAATATTCTTTTTCATTCGTTTTCTATGCCTAATCAGTCATTCAATTGACTACTTATTCATTCAGTATTCTTATGTGATTCGTTTGACTATCGTGCTCATACGCCGTTTATTTGGTTATTATACTCATTCTTCGCTCATTTGATTTACTATGCTTTCACTCCATTTCGGTTGGTCGCCAAGCTTATAATCTGATCACCACTTCATCCGCTTACCGAGCTATTATATGATTATTGATTCAAGTGTTGAATATGCTATTATATGATTATTTGGTTCATCCGCTTACCATGCTTGATATATGATTACATGATTTCTCCGCTACTATGTTAGTATGTGGTTACCTGATTCATTTGTTATCATGCTAATATTTGATTATCCGCTTACCATGCTAGTATGTGACAATTTGATTCGTCTGGTTGCCATGCTAGTATGTAATCATTTGATTTAACCGTTTATCATGTTATACTTCGTTCAGTTATGTCGAGGGCTATGACTATCATTTAGTAATCTACCTGATATTTGTGATTTCCATGTTTGTACTTCTGTTTGATATTTTCTAATGCTTATGTTATCGGTTCGGCATAGTACTTGATGTTTACCTAACTTGTTGATCCGCCATGGTTACACTTATGTTCATGTGACTGGTTGATGAAGGAATATGGTACAACTTATGTTATCTGTCTAGTTGATTTTTTAGTTTGCCATGTTGTATTCTTGTTCAGCTACTTCATTTAGTTATGATGTTCGTTCAGTATTTTCTACCTATACTTGTGACTGACATGCTTATACTTCTATTAGTATCTCAGCTTGATATGATATTTATTATGTTGATTTTCTGACATGTGTGATTGTCATGCTTATATTCTATTCAGTTGATTTCGCTTGATTATAGAATTCTGTTTAGCTTATGTATATCTGATTATCTGATTTGTTTGTTTGCCATATTCATGTCTAGTTGATCCGCTGACTAATATGCTTATACACTGTTTGGTTGCTTGTTTTGATTATGATACTTTTCATTAACTCCTATATGATTATGTTTTGATACTTGTAGGTTTGGTTATTTATATGAGCTTATATTTGTTAAATGATTCGTTGCTTTACTTTACTTTGGTCTTCTTTGATTTATGTTCCTTCTGGACATCTGTTAATATTGTGTTCTGCATATTCCTCATTGACTCATAAATTCATTGTGCTCATTCGTTTCGATTTTGTTATCAGTTTCCTTTAATTTGTTTTGTATTTTTGATTATGTTTAGTTTTTGTTTTGTTATATCTGTTCACTGGGCCTTTTAAGCTCAGTCGCATTTCTTTTCCATACGGCAGGTATCAAGTGGTATGCTGGGCTTTGATGGGCTGAGAGTAGGAGCATTTGAGTGAACCAACCATAGTTTCCCTTATTATTTTGACTCTTTTGGAAGAGTATTTGTTTTGTTATTTCGTATCTTTTAAACATATTGGATTATGTATTTTTTCTTTGTAAGTCATTCGTTTTTATGACTTGGTATTTTATTTAATAAGACTTCCACTTGCATTTTTATTAGTATGTTCTGATATGACTCCATATTGTGACATTCGGACCATTGTCGGGTTGGGGTGTTATAGTGAGGGTAGTCACTCGTTTGGTTTCCCATGTTTGGTAAAGACCCGAAGGTGTGATTGGAATAACGAGTTGGGGTGACACTCACGAGGTGACTATTGTGTGTAGTTTTAGTTGAGAATGACTTGGTCCATTGCAAGAAAATGGCATGATATTTTATAGGGATGTATCTAGAGTTTCTTGCAACCCGTATATGTGATCCAACGGTTTGAGGATGGTTCACGTGGTGGCCATCCAGAGGAGGGAATAAGGGTGACATGTGGCATCTCATCATTGGTTGTGACAGATTTATGGAATGTAGAATGTAAGATATTGCGTATCTGTTAGATGTTTATACCATTAACTCTGTTCCAATGAGGCATTGGCACGTGGCGTATGTTGTAACAAACTTGGCTTAGGTTGCCAAGCGAGTCGTGACTTGTGTGTTTATCAGGTCTGACTTCATTCGTGGTTGGTCTGGGAAGGTGCTTCCCAGTCAGTTTGCGTTGGACCTTAGCCTCAGTAGGATTGTCGTGGGCCTATTACGATTGTATGGACTTTAGCCAATTTGTTTGATGCTTCCATACGCTATAAAGTCCCCTAAGTCCATTAGTATATTTGACTGCCATGGAGATATAGTGATGGACTTATGCTTAGATGATGAAATCCTTGATAAGGTGTTTTCCCAGGCTTCAGGGAGTTTTGAACATGCACTCTGCCTAGGAATATGAATATCCATGCAATTAATTGCAGTGTTTGAAGAGTGTTTCTTCAATTATCCATGTGAATAGTCTTCAACTAATATAAAACCTCTTTTTGAAAGTTGCTTTCGGAAACATCGGATTCACACTAAAATAAGCTTCGACTAAGCGACCATGAGCACCATAATGATATCGGGTTATGATGTTTTTCTTTGGTTGATTTTCTTGTCGTCTATTCATAATAAATGATACCGCTTTGCTAAAAAAACTTATGTCCGGACTAATAACTTATTCTTCTTCTGATGAGTCTGTAAACATTATTGTTTTGAAAATTATATCCTCCATAAGTTTTGTTTGAGTAAAGAAGTATTAATAAGAGACTAAAGAGTATAATTTGAAGTTTTGTTTAAAAATGGTGAATTTATGAAGTATTTGTAGGTAAAAAATGATGTGATTTATTATTATTATTATTATTATTATTATTATTATTATTATTATTATTAATAATAATAAAAGAAGACAACAACTAGAATAAGAGCCTCACATTTTTCACACTTTCATATGTAGTGAGCTTGTCACCGTTGTCTCCTTTGAAATTCTATCCTCACGTCGTGTCTTGGCGACCACCAAGAATGCTCGCGCGTGAGGATGGTGCTCACGAGAGGCTTATCGCCTTTGGTGGCACCAGTCTAATATTAAAAATGGGATTAAAAATCCGTAATACCTGACTAGAGATTTAATATTCAATCCTATCATAATAACTCTGAAAATTTAAATCACGGTCTTACCTTTAATGTATCATCATTAACTTTCGGCTGGTAATCTCTCAATAACCCTAATACGGTAAAAAAAAAAAAAAAAAAAAAAGTGAACATCAAAAGAAAAAAAGAGTTACGGTCAAATGTTAGGAATTACGTTTATTTCGCCGACATGATTTAGATCTTGATGTAGAACACGAAATCGTTGTTGATGTTTAATTGACGTGTAAATCGCAAGAATTATTTAGCCGGATATTTTTTTAATGATGTTATGTGAAGGGTAAATGTGAGTGTTCGAAACACGCATTGCTCTTCCAAAATAATGACCAGATACATTCACAGTCCACTTGATATTGTCACATAGGATTTCATGTCACATTTAATTCTGTCGATCATATGTCATGTTTACAAACACTATAAGGTTCGGATATGATTCCCGTTAAACAATTTTCTTGTAAGAAGTTGCACGTGATTTAATGTTAGGGTGTCATTTTTGTTTAACCATGTAAATTCAAGGGTTTGTTAAAAAAAAAAAAAATGTAAATTCAGGGGTACCTTGTACTTGAGTACTAAAACAAAGTTAAATGTTATTTAAACTTAGTTGGCAAAATCAAAGATCCCTGTATTAATATATTTATGTTTGTCACGTTAACACAATATTTTTTCTAGGCTTGTTCTTATATTAAGTTCCTATTAATGTAATGACAACTAATGTATGTATTTTTCCAAAGGACAGTTGTTTCCTTTCAGATTTATATGGCCTTCATGGGCCTCTCTCTTTAAAATTGTCATATCCAAAAGTATAGAAAACTGAATAGGATAAAAGTTGATTTGTCTTTATCAACTTTGAAAGATTGACAAGATAGAAGAAAATAATGTAGTATTCATAAGTCATAAGCAAAAGTTCTACAAAGTTGTACTCTTTTTCTTTCTTTCTATGTTTTATAAAAGGGAAGGATTTGCACATTTCCGTTAAAAGAAATGATACATAGACTTAAACTTAGGCTTAAATTTATACTTAAAACCAATTGTCAGCATCTTGATGACTGCGGATAGGGACTCACTTATTTTACAACTCATCAGGATAATGCAAGTGGTTTTAGGTCTAACTTTAGGCCTAAATTTAGGTCCATGTATCATTTCTCCTTCCGTTAATTATTATTATTATTTTTTTTTGGAGCAAACTTCCGTTAATTATGAGATACTTATTTATGTGCTTTAATTAGGTGTACAAAAATTAAAGTGTTGTATAACTAATTAGTGTCCCAATTAATATATTGAGTTCCTTTTATAAAAAGCATATCCTTGTGTCAATCCGCACACATTCATATTTGGTTATTAAAAGGGTTTCTTAACCTCTCTTACACGGTAGAGATTAACTGCTTATAAAGCGAATGTTCTAATTCATTCAAGTGAAAATCATGCTCAAATATAGTAATTTACAAGTTCATTTAACGTGTATTTAATGTATATTTTAGTTAATTAAAAAAGTTTGTGTTCATTAACTACACATTAACCTCTCGCTTAATGCAAGAATTGTTAAGAAATCTATATAAAAAACATTTCAGACAATAATACCTTTTTTCATGTTATCTCATTAGAATTTTCCGTTAGATGAGTTGGGCTACAACTGCTTGCAGTCCTTCGACATAGTAACATGCTCTCAATTACTGAAGTTCGAATCCAATATCTTGAACCCGAGGTACTCCCAAATGCTCCCATCTCGCAGTAACATGAAAACTTGACTCTTAAATCGATCCAACAATTATGTGATAATCATAACTTGATTTATTTCTATATTGCATTACTTGATTCATAATGCACCTTTTCAAGTAAAGAGATTCAAGAAACAATTACTTCACAAATTTATTATATATCCTTATTATCAATTTTCAAACCAATTACTAAATACTATCTTTACTACATATAAAGGGCGTCTACTCTTTCTTAAATTTTGCAAATTTGAAATTTTTGAAAACTTAAACAATTAATGTAACTTATCTTTGAAAACCAAAATCAAGGCTTTTGTAAAATAGGAGCAAAGTTACATTTAAATGTTATCATGTTTCAAAAATAAGGCCATGCACATATATCTCTATAAATAATGAAAGGAGTATAGAATAAAAAAGACGCTGACGAAAAATGGTTTAGCATGCGAATTTTCTTTTGTATATTAGTATTTTTTAATGGACAGACGTAGAATTAATATGAGAAGACCATCGTATAATGGATCATTAGTTAATTGGTTGGAGTAATTGTGTTTGTGTCAATTGATCTTGGTTCAAGTCTCATTTTTGATATTTGTTTCATATAGACTCACTCCGCAGTGCCCATGAAGATACCTTGGAGACTTTGTGAATAAGAATTGCGGCCGGAGTCTTGACTCGTCTTCACTCCAGGTTGTCCCACTGCGGGAGAACATTTGAGTTTATTCCTCATGCATGATAATAATTAGCTAAAAGACACCCGAAATTAAGATATTTCCGCCAATCTACACATTTTTGTGAAATAAAAAAACCATCGTTTATTTACAAAAGTATGTAAAATATCTTATATCTTTAAGCAATTATGAGAAAGATTGAGTCTTTTTTTTTTAAGAAAAAATTACACGTTTGGTCCCTATGGTATATCCCAAATAACAACTTTAGTCCCTAAGTCATTTTATTACACCACGATACTATTTTTGAAACCTTGCACGATTTAGTCCCTATTTTGATGGGCGTTAGTTAAGTCCGTTAAGTATTTTCTTACTGTTAGTCCTTCGTTAAAAATTTTGCACCGCTGGTCCTTATTTTTTAAAATATAGTTTTCCCGCCAGTCCATCCGTTAATAATAGTTATCGCCGCTTTTTACATTTTGTCCGCTTTTATCCGCTTTTCCACCATTTTTTCGTTTTCGTCCGCTTTTGTCGCCACCGCTTTTCGAACTTTTTTTACGCCGCTTTTTTTTTTTTTTTTTTTTTTTTTCGTTTTATCCGTTTATCCGTTTTATCCGTTTTTATCCGCTTTTGTTCTGCTTTTATCTTTTTATCCGTTTATCCGCCCATTTTTTACGTTTTGTTTGTTTTATCCGCTTTCGCGTTTTTCCACAAAAATTAGATTTTTCACAAATTTGAAAAATTCCAAAAAAAAAATGGAAAATATTTTAAAAAAAATATTTGAATAAAAATTAAAAAAATTGAATAAAAAATATTTTTCAAAATATTTTTTAAATTAAAAATATTTTAGAAAAATATTTAAAATTAAAAATATTTTCGAAATATTTTTTAAATTAAAAAATTTAATAAAAATATATTTTTTTAAATATTTTTCAAAATATTTCGAAAATATTTTTAATTTAAAAAAAAATATTTGAAAATATTTTTTATTCAAAATTTTTTTTTAATTTTTAGTCAAATTTTTTATTTTTTTCGAAAATATTTTTTCCAATTTATTTTTCAAAATTTTTGAATTTTTTTCAAATTTGTGAAAAATTCCAATTTTTCTTTTGAAATTTTTTGTGAAAAACGAACGAAACCGAATAAAACAGCATAAAAAAGTAAAAACGGATAAAACGAACGCAAATGGAAAAAAAGATAAAAACGTAAAAAGGCGAAACGGATAAAAAACGAAGGAAAACGGATAAAAGCAGACAAAACGTTAAAAATGGGCGGCGTAAAAAACTGGACGAAACGGATAAAACGGACAAAACGGATGAAAACGAAAAAACGGGAAAACGATAAACGAACGAAACGGATAAAACGACAAAATGTAAAAACCATGATAACTATTATTAACGGAGGACTAACCTAAAACTATATTTTAAAAATAAGGACTAATCTGCAAAATTTTTAACGAAGGACTAATAACAAAAAATACTTAACGGACTTAACTAACGCCCATCCAAAATAGGGACTAAATGCGTGCAAGGTTCAAAATAGGTGATCTCATGGTGTAATAAAACGACTTAGTGACTAAAGTTGTTATTCGAGTGATACCATGTGAACCAAACGTGTAATTTTTTTTTTAATTAATAATTTTTTAAAAGTTCATGCACAAACTTTATTATATAGAATATCATATTACAACTTTATTTTTATTATTTTTTAGTTTATAGTTGATAAAAATAAATAACCATACAATTATAAAAACTTATCGCTATAAAAATTTCGTTGCTATGTAAAGGCCGTCTAGTTTATTACAATTCATTTCTATTTTAACATTATACTTTTGCAACACTGTAAGTGTAACTATTTTTTATACAAATTAATACGTGTCTCGTATTTTATACTTTAATATAATCAAACAGTTACAAATATCAGTCTTTTAATACAAAGTAATCCGGAAGCGAAAATGGGCCACAAAGCTTTACTCGGGCCACATCCTCACATTGTACAGCAGCAAATAGCCAAATAACAAACCAAATACCCGAATTACATTCCGGTTATCGGGTCGGATCATTTAACTTGTGCATGACGCAAGACATCTCCATAAAGTAGAAAATATATCATTTTCATAACAAGGTGCCGGCGTTTTCTCACCGTTCTGAATTCTGTCTGGTATACTTTTTATAATGTTGTTCATTTATTTATTAGAGGTTTAAGTGTGATCTAGGGTTTATACAAGTTTTATACTTTTATATACACGTTTTTAGTTAATGTAGTTCTCCTAGTGTATCATTTATTGTTGCATGTTGTTATAGTAGTTATAAAACCTGTTGTTATTGTGAATGAAATGGCTACAAATATTTGACAAGTATAATGTATGTGTCATAGGACGTTTCGTGATCGCGTTATGAGTCACTAGATTGCTGATTTAATTGTAGTTGTCATAGAGCCTATTGGTTAGAACAAACATGGATACTATTGTTGTGCTGAATTGGTTATACAATATTATGATAGTGCTGTCGTTACAGTTTTTTGACGTGTCGTAGTTAACTTACAGCTTTTTATGTTCTTAAAAGTCTACTTAAATGTATGGTCTGATGATATGGCTGTCGATAACTATTGTTTTTTTAATTTTTTATTCTCAGGACATAGTTTTAACTCCCAGATTACAAACATTCTACATAGGAATTAATGTCGATAGTTGCTAGGCGAATATTGTCTATCCTCTTGAAGAGGAACAAGAATCCGCGCTTATATTCAACTGTTTCTGCAAATGGTACGAAAGAAGGCATAGTCTCCTCCTCATCCATCCTCGGTGAACAGTTTGCGTCTTCCACTCCACCTCCGGAAATTGCAGCAGCTGCAGGCAGAGTAGGTGGAAAACCATTGAATTTCCTCAGGTATACTGTACTTGCAGCATTTACTGGAGGTGTCGCCACTGCTGGTTATGCGACCTACGGTATGCGACTCTTAGTAGTTGCCATTTTTTTTGCAAAATATGTGGTGATTAGTTATACATTTGTCACTCTAACTAGAATGAGAAATTATACCTAGTAAATTAATAGTAACGATTACAGGGCTTTGCACCAAAACATAGCACAAGATAACTGATTACACATCCGGACCTTAGCTAGTATTTTGGAGTTTGTTCTGTGTCCTTCAAAAGCAAATTTTGTTTGAAACAAGTTTATCTTCATGTTGATTTCGATCTTGTTTGGTATAAAGACTGAGGTGTATGTTGACATGTACGTACTTCGTACAACTAGTATCTACCTAATCTCTTTTTCTCCATCATGCTATTTTAAAGCGTCCATATGTTTCTCATTTTGAAGCATACACTTTACAAGAAGTTGATGAGAAGACAAAGGCTTTTCGTGCATCAGCAAAAGTTTCTGTAGGCGATAATTTGGCGTCTTTTGATGTGAGTGTGTTATAGTATTTTGTCAAATATTTATATGTTTGGTGGAATGATACTTGTGCAGTTACTGCTTTATTTGTGATATGATGATGAAACTGCGTCTGATTGTATGGTAGTGGATATTGTCATTTTTTGCCTCTTCTGCTTCAGCTGGCAGTAATCATGTTTGGTCTAGTGAATATGTAGAAAATGCTGCAGGGTTGCTGATTATTTCTGTCAGTATTATCATTTAGCCTTTATTAGATAGGAGGTGGTTACCAAAGGGCTTGTAGCCTAGCGGTATTTGTGATAATGTGTGAAGTGCTCCCAACCTAGTGGTTTTGCGTTTAAGTCCTGGGACATGTGTGTAAATCTTTTGTATTGTACATTGTGAATGTTAGTTTGCCACTTTAAATAAAAAGATAGGAGGATGTTCACTATCTATCCTATATATGTAAATACATATTTTGCTGGTGCACCTTATTTTCTTAGTATCAAGTTATGCATAGTGGTATTGTTTATCTAGTTGGTGCTCCCTTGAAAAAGTTACCTAGTGAAGACAAAACTGTATGGTTAGGATCTGAATAGTTATTGCTGCTCTATGCTTGAAATCTTGCTCTGCTTAGGCTAAATTGGGAAATTCAGTATACAGGTTACAGGTTACAGTTAGCTCTCTAGTTACCAGTTAGTATCTGCATCGAATAGGATTCTTATTTATTCTGGCCCAAGGACACTGAGTTTACCACGGGGTCTTATTTGGAGGTCTGTCCATATGTATTTGTAAGTAATCAGTAATAACTTATGCTGTGAGCCTGTGAGCCCTTCAAAGCCTACTTTCGTCTCATCTGTAACAGTATCACTTAGATATTAAATTGTGCTATGTGGTACTAGGGCTAGGCCAGTCATCAATATGCCTTGTATGTTTAAAATTTTGTTTTAGAAGTTTTAGCTTTATAGGGAAATTTATTCTCAATATATTTGAGAAGCTTAGCACCAAGGACAACATAGTGTTACGGTTGTAGTAGTTTTGACAATATAAAGCAAAATTGTATCTGGAACATTTTTTATTGTTTACACTTATTGACAGGCTTTAATGAAAGCTGGAATCGACCTAGTTTTTGTAGGTTACTGATTTCCTGTTTGTTCTATTACAGAATTTTGAAAAACTGTGTTGTAAAACCATAATTGGGGTCTTTTGTTTGACAATACAGTTCTTTTCTAGTTTAGATTTACACAGCCTTTAAAATATCAGTTAAATTGAGTTTCTCTTTCTGCTCTTTGACATATCTTATAATGGTAAAGTAAAGTCAAATTGAGAAATAAACCTGATAGTATAACGGGTGTTCTGTTCGATAGTAAGATAACCATCATAAAGGAGTTATTAGACAGTGAATTACATAAGTTGCACCTGAAGCTATGTGGTCAAGTTGTTTCAACATCTATTATCTTTATTTGATTGCAATATTTCTATTTTCTATGCCACATAAATATGTACGTTTGCTTCTGGTTTATCTATATAAATCATCTTAGCTATCATTATCATATATGATGGTGGAACATGGAGCTTGAAATACTAACATATATACTCATTGTAAATGCAGAAATATCAAGCTAAGCTAAAATCAGCTGCAATGACAGGTTTGTTCCTAGTGGCTTTTTTTTTTTTTTTCTTTTTTTCTTCCTTCCCTGTGCCGATCGCTACATTTTTACCCTTCCTTAATTGTGTCTGGTCACCTGAACATGGAACACTATATTGACCCTTTTTGCCTTGGTAACCTAATAAGCTGTCTGTTTCTTAGAATTTCTCTGTAGTCTATTCTATCGTAATTTTTCGTTCATCTTTGCTACATATTCTTTGTCAAACCTTATGCTTTGTGTTCAAGTCTCACATGTATCATGGCGCACTACACATTATGCTAGAAATGATGTAAATGAAGGACAGTGATACGACATTGATTAGCATTTAGACTATTGATGATGGGCATCTTATTTGACTCTCTACGTTGATACCCATGACATTTTTACAAAAAAAAAAGAAGTAAAGTAACTCCCAATGCCGTCTTCCACGGGTTATGGGTACCCAATACCGTTTTTGGTGTTTTGGGGGAGGTTAAGATGTAGACAGCCTTACCCCTTACCTAAGGTAGAGAGGCTGCTTCGAGTTCTACCAAAGGTAGAAAGGACCTCCGGCCTTTTGTAGGGAGTGAGGATCGAACCCCTGACCTCTCGGTTGAGAGGCAATGGGGTTTTCCAACTGATCCAACCCTACTTGTTACATACTATGTAAATACGTAGCAGTGTAACACAAGTAAGTTAGCTAAAGGGGGAACCTTTGATTGGTTTTTGAATGATTCTTTAATAACACATAAGCAGATGTAGGTCAGACGTCTAGTAAACTAAAAGCCAAATGTCTTGTTAAATTCCGAATCAATATACATTTATTGCTATAACAAACCTCATGTAAATTACTGGCAAGATAACCGCAAATTGCTCACAAAATGGGAGTGACTAAGGGAATTATGGTTTCTTCTCATCTATATTCCATATGGGTTCGTGCAAGTGTTCGTTATATGTTTTTGGTGCACCGTTTGTCAAACGTGAGTGTCTACACTTAATGCAAAAACATATATGTGACTAAACAATGATCAATTTTGTTTACTTTGTTGTATATACGTTTTTAAGCTAATCTACTCATTATGTATGTGGTTTTGCACCCTATGTATCAGTTCCTGCCAAGTTAGTTGAACTTTATCTGGATCTGCGCTCCTCTACAGAAGAACATATTCGAGTGCGTATATGTCTTGAATCAATTTAAGGTAGCGTTTGGTTTGTAAATGGGTTTAGAAATGGATATAGGTTTGAAAGGAATGGAAGTGAGAGAAAAAAAATTGTTTGTTTTATAAGTTGTAATGCGTTATTGGAATTAGAATTTATATAATTGAAAAATAAAAAATGAGGTGAGCGTGCGGAGCAGCTGGGCCCCACAAAATTATTAAGCAAAAGTACAAAGGTCTTTCTTAAAACCTACGATATGAGCTAGGTTTCTACAAACCCTTATTTAAGGGTTTATCTAAACGCATATATATACACCAAACATGCTTTAACACTTTCAAACCCATTTCGTTAAACCAAAACCCTTAAACCAAACACCTTCTAAAACTGTCATTTTTTGTTTTTTTGCTTAAAATCCTGGATCTTTGTAGGAGTTTACTGAACCTCTGTCCGAGAAGCTTCTTCCAGATCCGCATCCACTAGAAAAGAACGCTTTCACATTGGTTTTGGACCTTAATGAGACTCTACTATATTCTAATTGGAAGGTATGTATATGTCATATAGTATCATTGCTTTTGCACTATAAGGGTTCTTTGTTTACATTTTCCTTTGAAATCATGTATGTGGTTAAAGCGTGATCGAGGGTGGAGAACATTTAAAAGGCCAGGAGTTGATGACTTCTTGGAGCATCTAAGTCAGTTTTATGAAATCATAGTGTATTCTGATCAGCAACAGATGGTGTGTTCCTTAATATACCTTTCTTTCTCTAACTTTGATATTCTAGTTTCGATATTCTCAGATTCTGTTTGTGTTGGTGCAGGATGTTGATTCTATCATTGATAGATTGGATGAAAAGCAAGTCATAAGGTATAGACTATCGAGGGCTGCAACTAGATATCAAGATGGGAAGCATTACAGGGTATACATTTGTTACATAAACTTTTATTAGATATATAAATTACTAGCCTATAAACCCGTGAAAATCACGGGTTGCTATATAAAAAATTTCAAAAAACTTAAAACTTATTATAATTGAAGTATTAAATAATAGAAAAAATAAATGATAACATCCAAAAAAAAGTTTGTAGTTTTTAATAAACTCGTAAAAGTCATGAGTAACTAAAAAGCACTAAACCATTTATAAAACTTTTAGTTCGTAGACCCGTGAAAATTACAGGTAAGTTTGAACAAATCGTACAGATATCTGCTTGCCAATAAACCTAAACATATTTGAAAATAACTCTTATCAATGATCCGATGTACTCATCTACATAATATTAAAAAGAAAAGATACGTTTTCATGCAATTACAAAAGTATGAACAAAAGTTTGTTAATGACTCACATATGCATAATCTAAAATATAAACACATTTAAATCAGAATCCCAAATTTTAGTTTGTCTAATACTCTCAAACAGATTTCTAATGTAGAGATAATATATAAGCTATAAGTATCACATTACGTATCCAACATCACATATGTTATTACTTATAGACTCATAGGGCACGAGAGAGATGGACTCATAATTTTTTAAAGAGTGTTGCACACATTTTTTTGTTATAATTTTTTTTTTCTATTTTTTCAAACAAACTAAATTATATTATTCAAATAAAATTACCGATAACATTTTTATATAAAAAAAAGTTACAAAATTAAAAATAATCTATATAATACACCATGATCTCTCTATGTTCTTTGTCTTGTAGTGAGGCGGAGAGCAAAGCATTTGCTCTTCATGTTTTTTTGTCTTGTAGCGAGGCAAAGAGCAATTGGGAGGGAGAGCAAAGTATTTGCTCTGCATGTTCTTTATCTTGTAGCGAGGATATGTGGGTGAAATGAATTTGCGAGCAAATGATTTGCTCGTCCAAAGTGTCGATTTTAATTTGGTAAACTCCTTTGAAAGTGTTTATTTTATAATTGAGTGTGAGAAGTGTTTGTGTGATAATTGATTTTAAAACAAATGATATTTTTTAACAACAATTTACACTTCATACCTAAAATCGTGTGTGGCCCGTGCCACATCCGGCTTCTAAGTGAGTCCGTCCATGGTGCACGTACAGCTCCATCTTAATTTCAACTTATACATCATATGTTTAATATGGTCATGTCTGTCACCTAAGTAAAGTTGCAAAAAATCAAGCCATCATGGCTCATCCATCAAGATTATTTGTTCCCTTTAGAATAAAGTTGTACTCATGGGTTATACAAATTAAAATGCAAAACCCTGTAACATATGAAGGATTTGGTAACAATATATACTTATATAGACACTGGTATATACCTTAAAGAGCCGCATACATTTGTCAAAAATGGTTGTTTCAAATCATTTACCTTCAAAATAGGAAGCAAAATTCATGTGAGAATACAAAGAAAATAACCGTTATATATTTTACGCTTCAGTATCTATAATGACAACGTAAGTTTGTGCTCAAAGAACCTGGATATTATCACCATTTTCAAGTTCACATCTCCTTTTACGCAACCACCTTATAACTAAAATGATTTCTCAATATGTGATAACAACCACTTTTTAATTACAGACACATTTCAGCGGTGGGAACATGTAGCAATTAATTAAACATTTAAGGCGATTTACATTGTATGAAACACATGAACAAAAAGTCCCTGTACACACACATTAAGAAAACTTGTAAAATAAAATAGTTTAATCAATAGATAAACATAATCATAAATATTAAGCGGAACATGGAAATCACATATACATGAGCAAATAGAGTTAGTGGAGATCAGCAATTCTTTTTTTGAATATAGATTCATCATCATGATTCATGGATATGATTTGATTGATATGTGTAGATTAGGGAATTTTTATTTTAACTTGAGAGAGAACGACAGAAGATGGGCTACATATATGGAAAGTGTAACAGCATAATCAATATCATTTAAAATGTTGATCATCAAATTAGGGACTAAAATGTAAAATTACACTGCCACGTGGCTTTTATGATGTCATTTGTGACGTGGAATTGACATCCAGGTGGCTTTAGTGATGTGTACAAGTTTCAAAATAACTTTGGTTTATTATATATATAGATTGCATGGTTTAGGTTTTTGGCAGTATGCCACAGTATACCCGTTTTTGAATTGGACATCTTTTTATTGTTGATATGTTTCTGTGTGCAAGTTATACTCGTCCTTTATCTGCATTTCTCAGCAACATGAGTTATTATGAAAGGGTGCTATTTCAAAACTTGTTATTTTCTTTACATTGTGTGACTTGGAACATAGTCTCTAACACAGCAGATTGACTATTTTTCCAAAGTGGCCTTTCAGTGAAGAGAAGAGGAAAGCTATTGGTTTGGAATAATGACCATCAATTGTATTTTGACGTTTAACATGAATTTTATCTAGAAATAGCTAATGTTATTAGTTTCATGTAATGTTTAAAAAACTGTTGTTGTTAATGTTGTTGTTTTTTTTTTTTTTTTTTCTATTATTATTTTTTGGGCCAAGTTTCCGATTCACGGTTCCACCCGTTTAACCAGCGTTTTTATCCCAAAACCGGTTTCTGGTAACCAAACCAGTCCCCATTTCAATTGGTTGAACTGGGCGGGTCAATCAAGGTTTTAAAACATTCATCTAAGTTACCAAAATATATTCATCTAATACGTGTCATTATGGATAATGAAAAATATGTATGTTCTTGCAGGATTTGTCAAAGCTTAACAGAGATCCCTCGAGGATTCTGTATTTGAGTGGTAACGCTCTTAAGAATTGCCTTCAGCCAGAGAACTGTGTGCCACTTAAACCTTGGAAATGTGAAACTGAGGATACAACGCTTGTGGATCTTATACCATTCCTTGAGTGTAAGCACTGGGTTTTACTTCGAGTTGATATATATAAATATCCAGACTTAACTGAATGTGATGCTAGTATATATGGTTACTTCTTTAATTTCAGATGTTGCTTCTAACAAACCTGCTGATATTCGACAAGTACTAGCTTCATATCAAGGACGTGATATAGCCAAAGAGTTTATTGAACGTACTAAAGAATATCGCAGGTAATTCTAACTTTTATTGATTGGCTTATATATTCTTGTTACCTTATTTATTCTTTACATAGGGCCTGAACAATGCATGCTTCCTTAAACAGAGTTTACCCCATTCTAATGCTAGTCTCCTTTTTAGGCAGTCCCATACTCATGATAAAGCAACTTATACCTTTTCAGCATAATTGCAATCCTAAGTTACCTTTTAGCTTAGAAAGATTGATAGCACTTATTTTGGTCATATCACGGCCGCTCTAATACTCTATATAGTTATCATTGAATGGTGTTTTAGATATTTAACTAAAAGTCATACATTTTAAACAAAGTAATTGCCAATGTTACATGTACTTCTGAATGAAAGGAGTGCTATTTTACTATATATGCAGCAAGTATTTTCTGCTATGGTTCGGTTACAAAATCACTTTAACTAGTTGGAAGAGTCGAGGGAAATGTCGTAATAACTAGGAGGATTGCTCTTTCGTGACTTTCCAAGGTCCAACTTCCTAAGGAAAAGGGTCAAAGTTTCTTTACACTGTTAAATCCTCATTGTACTTTTTAAAGTTTTGGTCGCTATATAGATGTCCGCTTTTGGTAAGCATATATTTTGTCATTGGGAATAAGTGGGCCTCTTTCTCTACCTAGCTTTATAAATGCTCATATTATTCAGGTTTGTGTAACGAGGGTTTAATTAATTTAAGTAGTTCTGCTTGTTACTTCTTCATCCCTTTCATACAAAGGCTTGACATTCCTTTTCAAATATTGGCGCACTAATGCCCCCTAAAGATGTATAATGAAGTTTAGTTGATGATAACTCTAACCAATATAAAGAGCAGTTAGAATGACACTTTCTATTAATCATCATATGCCTTAAAAAAATTGTACCCTTTTTTTTTTCCTTTTAAAAGGCTGTTGGTTTTGAAATGGAGAAGCAAGTATTAATAACAAATCTTCAGTCCCTAAACAAGGCAGGGTTGATGATAACATAACATCCAGTAAATAATATTAGAGATAAGGTCAGATTACTCTATGTCACTACAATATATATATATATATACGTGCATAGCAACGGGATTTTATAGCGACAGATTGTTTTGTGTTAGAAAAACGTTTATGGGTTATAAACGAAAAATAATAAAAGTTTGAAGATTTGGGGATTAAACATAATGTTTTGAAACCCGGTTCGACCCAGTTGGTTCAACTGGTTGAACCGTTTCGGTCAAAAAACGGGTCGATTTAAACCAAGTCAACCCGACGGGTTGGGTAAAAAAGGGTCAAATTAAACCGGGTCAACCCACCGCGTTTGAAGCGTCTCGGGTCAACCTGGTTTTCGATATGTATTAAGGCTGGGCACAATTGACCTGAAAATATCGGTTGGTCACCGGTTTTTTAGTCCCACGACCGATGTTAACATCGGTCAAGACGGTTGTGGACATCGGTCACCACATCGGTCGAGTTGCAAAAAAAGGGGACATCGGTTCAAATTTCGACCGAAATTAAACACACATCATCCATGCCATTTTTGCCCATTGGGGCATTAAAGTTAAAAAAACATTTAAATTTTTTGACCGTTTGGTCTTTCAAACTTAAAAAAAAACATTTTTTTTAAACAATTTTACCACTTTATAAATACCAACTTCACCTCAAACACAATTCACCACTCACTATTTCTCATCTATATTCATTTCAATCTATTTCTCATCCAAGTTCAAAATGTCAAAGAAAAATACCCCAACATCAAAAAACCGACGATCCCGACTACCACAAAATCAATCGAATATGAATTTCTCACGAAAACAACTTGAGTTAACCCAAGCATAACACCACAACAAAACCGCCTATTCGCTTTAGTCCACAAAGTTTTGAATATCAATCACAACTAGCCCAACCAAATCAAAACCAAAACCCGCTTTACGTTAACCGTCCTTTTGTCCCACCGCAACGCCCTTACACCGATTACCTGCGAGAACCTAGTGGGTCATCGTACCATCCAAACATGGACTTCATTTATCCTTCTCAATCAGATCAACCTTATTCCCGATTCAAGTACTAATCTTGACATGAATTTGAAGATTATTTGCGGAGTATCCGACACAAAACTACCAAAGTCAAGATGCTTCGATGGGCTGTTGTTCGGTCACGGTTCGCACTACGGTTCGTACTATGATTCCATTCCGTTGAAGATTCGATGATGAAAAACCGCTCATCAAGAAATGTCCCCCATCAAACCAAAGCAGCCATCAAGGAGTGCTTCAAAGGCCAAGAATTAAGGCAAGAAGCCCGAAACAAGCAAGGCGAAAGGCAAGAAGTCCGTTGAGCCATGGACAAAGACGGAAGAGGTCACGCTTTGTAAAGCTTGGGTTTATGTGTCGGAAAACTTGGAGAGAGGAAACGCCCTGAACAGCTTCCGCTTTTGGGAGTTAGTGATAGACTACTTTAAAAAGGAAACTGGCTCAGACCGAACCTATGACTCCATCACTACCAAATGGAAGAATAGGATTCGTAATAGGGTTGGTAATTATTGTGCTATCATGGATAATATCAAGAATAACCATGGAAGTGGTGAGAATGATATAGACGACACTTTAAAAGCTCTTAGAGAATACCGTATGACGTACGGTCATGATTTCACTTTGGAGGAGTGTTGGAAAGTTTTAAAGGGTCATGATGCTTGGAAGTACACTGAGATGCCGACTTTCCAAACGAATAGTCAGAAGAAAACAGAGGGTTCTACCACTACCTCGGGTTCAACCCAAGCTCGTGATCCTTTCGATGTCCAATATGTTGATGATTCTGATGAGGAAGGGACTAGAGAATCACGACCGGTAGGTCGTGACAAAGCAAGGAAGCAATCATCCTCCTCCTCTCGTGCTGATGATGAACCATCAGAATCATTTGTAAAATCGTTGGCCAAAACTTTCTTCAAGAACAAGAAGCCGTCAAAAGGGGAGAAAGGTAAGAATAAGGAGGGTTTAGAAGATGCTTGGATACGGTTGAGGGAAAAAGAGCTGGAGATGAAAAAAGAGAAACTTGAGCTCTTGAGGCTATCAAAACGGGAGACCGACATAATCTTCTACAACACCCCAATCGACCCAACTTTGACCGGACGACAACTAGAAGAATTGATGAAAGTCAAGGCAACAATCAAGGCACGCTACGATTTAGATTATTAGTTTAAGTATTGTAATGTTTATTTTAATTTAGTATTGTAATGTTTTTTATTTTATTTTAATGAATTTAAATTTAATGTTTAAAATGTTTGAAAAAAAAAAAAAAAAAACCTCGGTCATTGATTGTGGCATCCTGGTTATGTCCGGTCAGAAGAGAAAGTTCGATGTAGCACCCATGACTGGTCATGTCTGGTCACGATTGTGCCCAACCTCATAGTTTTCTTTTGAAATATATGTTTTCAACATTTCCTTTTTTAGTTTTAACTTTTTACTTTTTGGTTTTTCCTTTATATATAGTATATATAGCAGGGTACTGGCGCGTTGCGGCAGTGAGGGTACCCTGTGACGATTAACCAGAGAAATAGATCTCGATGATATCTGATTCACCAGTTTGTATCGGTTTCAACGGGTTCTCTCTCTTTCGTTTTCTGATGGCTTTTATTGGTTAGCCGAACCGGTGGCGACATCGGTTCCCGGTTGAACCCGTTGGTCCGGTCCGATTTTTAAAATTATATGTACCATCAACTTGTTAGCTTGTATGAACTTTGTGTGTTTTATTAATTTGTATAATGTATATAATAATATGTACTTTTTATTTTAGGGTGTTTTAAAAATGACATTAATTAGTGTGTTTAATTATTTTATATTTTGGATTATGTTGTAGCTTGTTTAAATTGTACATTGTGAAAATTTTATTGTACTTTTTAGTAAGGGGTGAATTAATTGGTTGTTTTTAATTTGGTAGTTATGCTTTTAATTGGTTGTACAATGTGAATAAATTATTGTACTTGTAAGTAATAGGGTGTTTTAATAAGAGTATTAATTACACAATACATTTCTCTCACATTTGATTTTCAACATTTCACTTTTCAAAGTTTGACCGTTTTTCTTTTATATATAGTATAGATATATATATTTTTTGTCTGCTATCTGACCCAATAAATACTAGAGGTCATTGAGTGTTGCTTCTTTTAAACAACTGATAAGCTGACGTATTTGTTGTGATGTTTCAGGAGAATGGAGGGGCAGAGGCAACAGGGCCGTCTCTGGCGACGCTGATTCAAAGGTTTCTTTGAGAATACTAGCAAATTTGTGAAGAGAAATAAATGATCGACTGTGAAGAGAATTGTTTCGTTTAGGCCAATATATTACATCAACAAGAAGAGTAAACCATTTAATACTGGGATTGGATTCGTATCTTGCCATGATTTTTTACCCCTTAGGTGGCTTAATTTCTCCGGTTTGAGAATAATGACTAGACCTGGCTACCAACATAGGCTCCTTCACTTGCACATTCTTTTTTGCTTCTAGTTTAAGGTTTTCCTGTGTACCAGTAACGGTTATTGATTTTTTTTTTTTTTTTTTTTTTTTTTTATTATTATTTTAAAAAAATAATCTTTTGAGCTTGATTTATTTGGTAGTATTCTTTTGGGAGTTCAGTAAACATGTATGGCATATGAGAGAGTGAGATGTCGACTAAAATTGTCGGTCTCAAATCTCTATGATAAAAGAATGTGATTCATAAATCTACTTCAAGAGTCGAGATATGGTTTCAAGAGTCGAGATATGGTTTGGACCCTTAACTCAGATTATTAGGATCACCTTCCTCGATTTCAAATATTGGCTATGGTCTACAAGCTAGGTACATGTCGTAATTAAGAGATTTCCCATATACTTGTTTGTGTTGGCATCAACTGTGGAAAATTGTTATCTACATGAAAGACTGCTATCTTGTGCATGAAGAAAGTTTTGTTTTTTTTCTGCCAAGAACAAATAAAATTTGGTTATTGTAACCATCAACTTTCAGTTTACATACTAAAAAATCTGTTTGTATGACTAGAGATAATTATAAGATTAGAATACGGAGGTAATAGACTCAAGTGATGTATAAAAACACACTCTACATCTATGTAACTTAACAAAAATGGCGAGTTCATCGTTAGATGTCTCAAATATTCACATATATAGTCTTGAAGGTGTACGGCCTTCCTCTGGAAGATATACATGTTGAGAACACTAGTTCATCCCTTAATGTCATATTTATAATCAAGAGGACACAACAAATATATACCTAGGCAACCCTATATGTTCTCATATTGTACACCCAACCATGTAGTTGTATTCATTTTGCATCCTTACCATCATACCTTCTTGCCATAATTAACTTTAGTGGACATCTGTTGGCGTATGTGTCCGGAAGGCACGTATCTTCCGAACGCTAACCCAGGTGTCCAGATAGAATGAATCGAAGAAAATCTTACCAGAGAGCTTGGTACGAAGGGCCTTTTCCTTCTGTCCCTAACATCCTTTTATCCCTTCGATAAAACCATAGACCACGCCTGCGCTGCCGATTCGGGTTTCACGGGATCACGCTTCACTCGAGACCTGACACCTACTGAGTAAGCTAGGCGTAGGTCTGCTAGTTCCTTCCCTAGGCAAAACAGGTATCGAGGTCAAGGTAGTATAAATACCCCTATCCTCATTTATTGCTTTCAAGTAACACACACACACACACACACACACACACACACACACACACACACACACACACACACACACACACACATTTACTCTCATATTTATTGTTGTTCCCTCCAGAATCACACGAAATACTAATTCTCACGCTGGAGCTTGGTCTCGGGATAACATCCAGGGCGAGGCTAATGTGTGTCTCTCTATTGTGTAGGAACTTGAAGGACATCACGAGGTCAAGTCCGAAGAGCCTCACACAAGATAGTACCGGGCATCAGGATTTTACTTCAACAAATTGACGTCACCCGTGGGATCAGTTATTTAGTCTACTGGAGAAATAAAATGACATGTCCGCTAAAAACTCCGCAAGGTCCGCTTGAAACCACGCTGGACCAAGCCGAAGAAGCGGAGTTAACGATAATGACTCGCCCAATCTTCAAGAACAGATCCAAGCCCAAGTATCATCATTGGAAGCCTTCATAAAAGAATACAACATTAAGGAGGCAAATGCGATTAAACAAATACGGTTGGACTTTGAAGAGGAAGGGAATACGAAAGATAAGAAAGCCGGAGGGGAACTGGACGACGATTTGCAAAAACCCTTTAAAGAGGTGGCCAGGTCCCCGTTTACAAGAAGAACATTGGAGTTCTCCGGACCAAAACATACCATGCCAGCTAACTTAAAATTATACGATGGGTCGAAAGATCCGGATGACCACCTTAACCGATTCGCAGGAGCTGCAAATGAAGGAGAAAGGCAAGTGCCAGTATGGTGCAGGATGTTCCAGCAGACGTTGGATGGAGCAGCTCAGGGGTGGTTCAACCGTTTAGAGCCCGAAAGTATCGAAAATTGGGAGGACCTCTGGGAGCAGTTTGTAACAAGGTTTGCCCTTTGGCAGAAAAGCATCGAGGATCCGACGGAAATAACTAGGATCTCTCGAAAGGCAAATGAAACCCTTCCGGATTTTAAAGAAAGGTGAACATATGAGGCCAGTCAGATTTCGAGAGTCCCGGAGCTCATGCGTATATCAACTTTTATGAATGCGCATAAGTGTCTCGAGCTGGCTAAGAAATTCTCTGATCAAGTCCCGAAAACAGTAAATGAAATGATGATAAGGGTGGACGACGTTGTGAGATCCGAGGAGGCATATAGAAGTAATGAATTACCGAAGGGCGAGGTATCATACTCTCATCGGAAAAGCAATTTTGTACCAAGAATTGACAGACCAAATCACGGAACTTACGCATATAGAAGAAGAGGTGATCATCGAAATGACTTCCGGCATAAAGATTCCTATTCACCGTACGTGGCACCCCGAAATGGCAACTATCACCGTAACAATTTCCGCAATGATTATCATCGGAATGAAAAGTATGACCATAATAATGCAGCCCTTGCGGCATTAACTAAACCCCCGAAAGAGATATTAGCAACAGAACATCAGATGAGCCTTCCTCCTCTTCCTCTTTTAGTGGGGAAGCATAGTAAAGAAAATCCGGATAAGTATTGCGATTACCACGGTGAAAAAGGACACTTCACGAATGATTGTTACTAGTTGAGTAGGCAATTGGAGATGGCTTTTGAGTCCGGAAAGTTGGACCATCTTTTGAAGAATGTTAAACACAGGGGTAGAGATCAGCCTAGAGGAAATAATGCGGGAAAGGTGAAAGTGATAAATGTGATCGGTGGTTGTACAAAAAGCCGAAAGAGAAAAGCCAGAATGCCGGAAGAAGATTGGATGAAGGTACCCATAACCTTCCCTCCTATACCGACAGATGATGTGTCGGATGAGCCACTTATTGTAGAAGCATAAGTCGAAGGTTACTTATTTCAGAGAATTTACGTTGATAAAGGAGTGTCAGTCGAAGTGATGTACGAGCACTGTCTTAAAAAATCTAAACTCCTATATTAGAGCAAGGTTGGGGGAAAGTAACTCTCCGCTGGTAGGTTTTTGTGGGGAAGTAATAAAACGGGCGAAAATCACCAAATAGTAACCAAGTTTGGGATCTGTTCCAATTTGGTACCTCAAACTTTATATCAATCATAAAAACCATCAAAGTTTCAAAACTGTTCCATTCTTGTGCAATTTTTTGTTAGAGTGACATGAATGAAACACTTCTCAAACTTGGTTATTATTTTGTGGTTATTGTTTATGTTTAGTCATGCATTAACGGGTTGTACATAAATTTGGTTGGAATTACTTAAATGCAGAGGGTGGGTGTTTAAAATTAATGTACAATATGTTAATGCACATATGGATACTTTAAGCACACTAATTTTAGAAAATTACATAAGAATTCAACAGTTTTGAAACTTGGATGGTTTTTATGATTAGTATAAAGTTTGAGTATCAAATTGGAACACTCATGAAACTTGGTTACTAATGGGTGACATATTCCCTAATAAAACCGTAGGGTAAGATAGAACAGGACGTTTTTTTTGGCGGTCATGGTCTGTTCCGAAGAACCACAATGAATTGCTCAGTCATTAGATCTCCATCACCTTACAACATCATCTTGGGAGGGTTGAAAGAGCTCAAAGCTATCCCCTCGACAATCCACTCGATGATGAAGTTCCCAACTTCGAGAGGGACAACCACCCTCACCACTCGGCCCTCGGCAATCTTTGAATGTCGACGGTTGGAAGAAAAGCAAAAGATTCAAGAAGAGGAAACCAGCGAGGAACGAGAACCAAAAACTATTAGCTCGAAGGATCAAGAGGAGGTTGGTTCGACGGAGGAAATTCTAGTAAACTCGGGGTTTCCAGACCAACTGGTGACAATCAAAAAAGGTTTTTCGGGAAAATGTAAAAGACAACTAATAGAACTTTTGAGAATGAACAAGGACATATTCGCATGGCAACCGTCAGATATGACCGGGATACCTAGGCGGTTGATACAACATACTCTCAACGTCAATGTCTCAGATACTCCTGTTGCGCAGAAGAAGCGAACTTCGTCACAAGAAAAAAAAGGTGGTGATGAAGGAAGTTGACGAATGGGTGAAAGCAGGAATTCTAAAGCCAGTTCGGTACTCGATGTGGATCTCGAATCTTGTTTTGGTGAAAATATGTGAAGGTAGCTGGAGAATGTGCACATACTTCAAGAATCTAAATCCCTCGTGCCCGAAGGATTATTATCCACTATCGGAGATATACTGGAAGATCGAGTCAGTCATGGGATTCAGGTACAAATGTTTCTTGGATGCGTATAAGGGATACCATCAAGTGCAAATGGCCGTAGAAGACGAAGAGAAAACTGCAACCTATACGGAACAAAGGACATATTGCTACATCTAGATGTCATTCGGTTTGAAGAACGCAGTGTAACTTACCAGCGTTTGGTCGACTCGGCCTTCAAATCACAGATAGGCAGGAATCTAGAGGCGTATGTGGATGACATGGTCATCAAATGCAAGTCAGAGAAGGAAATGCTGGAAAACATAGTAGAAACATTTGAAAATCTTCGAAGGATTGACATGAAGTTAAATCCAAAGAAGTGCTCTTTTGGCGTGAAAGAAGGCAAGTTCCTAGGGTATATGGTAACATCAGAAGGAATACGAGAAAATCCAAAGAAAATCAAGATCATAGCGGAAATGAAATCTCCGGAAACCCTCCGGGAAATGCGGAGCCTTAGTGGAAAACTGGCAAGGCTGAATCGTTTTTTGGTCCGGTCAGCCGATAGATCCTTACCATTCTTCGAAACCTTAAAGAATATCACAAAGGAAAATAAGGATGAGTACCGATGGACATGAGAAGACAAAGGAAACTCTGTATGTGTACCTAGCGGCATCCGAGAAGGCCGTAAGTGCGGTTCTCTTAATGGAAAGGAATGGAAAACAGCTGTCAGTGCACTATGTGAGTAGAACATTGCATGATTCTGAAAGAAACTATGACCCAATTGAAAAGTTGGCTCTATGCTTATTGCATTTTTCTCGAAGGTTGAGGAGATACTTTGAAGCCCATCTGATAAAAGTAATCACTGACCAGCCGATGAAGCAAATCCTAAAGTATCCGGTAAACTAGCCAAATATGCCATTGAGTTGGGAGCCTATGACATTACCTATATACCAAGGAATGCCGTCAAAGGACATGTCCTAGCAGATTTCTTAACGAAAATACCGGTGGAGATAAAACCATCGGTTTAAAAAAAAAAAAGGAAAGGAAATATATGATCTGTCAGGGAAAGACGAATGGATACTTTGAAGCCCATCCAACAAGAAGGGTGCAGGAGCAGGTTTGGTACTCATCGGACCTTCACAAACGGAATACACTTATGCCCTTCGGCTTAACTTTGACAACACAAAAAACATGCCTAAATTTGAAGCACTTTTAGTTGGGTTAAGAATTGCGTCAAAGATGGGAATAAATGTTTTGGACGTTCGGGTTGACTCCAAACTTGTAGGCAGTCAAATCAATGGGGAATTCACGACTACTAAGAAAACCATGATTCAATACTTAGAAAAAGCCAAGGAATAGATAGCGTACTTGTTGTTCCCGTTCACTATCGTTTAAAACAGTTTAAGTATATAAAACAAGTTATTAGTGAACTATGACTGAAATTAACATAAGAAGACACACTAAGTAATTTTCAACATCATATTCTTATTAGAAATAAATCCACAAAGAATACGTTACCCAAGTACTTGCGGAATAGTACTTGGGATTGAAATGACAAAGTTGGGTGACTCTCTCTAAGCTCAAAGCTAAGTCCGAGCACAACTCTTAGAGCTCACCGAGCTATCTCAGAACTAAGTTGTATTTGGAGGAGTGAAAAGATGGCTCATGCGTGTATGTGTGTTTTACAATTCACAAGCTTAACCTTTTCACTCCATCTCTTATGCTATTTATACATGTATGATATTTGACTCTTTCCTAAGTGACAACCGACATCATACGAGGACAAAATACTAATGTATTTTGTCTCTGCTTACAAAGACTATTCTAGGTAAGAGATCAGAAGATCTTGGTTTGTTACACAAGTTAGGAGGCGGCGTTAGGTTAAGAATTTAGAGAGAAAGTGGGAGAGAAAGGGAACCCTAGAGAGACAAAGAAAATGTATTATGAAGCTCAACCCTTTGCCTTGGAGGCAAAGGGTATTTATAGGTACAAGCTTAGACGCCTAATAGGTCATGGATCGTGCATACAAGGGTAAAGACCGTCAGTCCTCCACGGTGTTACAAAGTAATCTAAATACTAACACCGAATTACTACGACTACGAGCTTAACGAGTATACATACTTGAGGTGACCGACACTTTAAGTATCGGATTTACTAAATCCCAACAATCTCCCCCTAAGGGAGGTCACCTCAACTTACAATGATTACAAACAAATATACCATTATGTTGTTCTTGGTTTCTTTGATTAAGCACTTTTGTTCTTTAGCTCGTAGTCTTTGATTCATCATGTTCTGCATGTTTTGAAATTTCGAGTGGAGGTCTTAAAATGATCCATGTGATGTTAGAGCATTTGAACCAGCTTTGACATTATCAATGTTAGGATCGTATCTATGGTTGATATGGTGAATCGGGAGGTCTTGGAAGATGGAAGAAACCCATCTTCAAGTTAGAGAGAGAAAGCTAGAGAGAGAAGGGAAATACTATGTGTTTATTGAAAGGAAAAGTGAATTACATAAAGAGATCTCACCCTCCATGGAAGTATGGAGGGTTTATATACCCAAACACTTACATCTATCACTAAATGACATAACAAGCCCTTGTGTTTGAGGTAATAAAGATAGAAATGTAATCCCGCCAATGTCGCTCCATTTACGAGTTAGAGCGATTCCAACAATCTTCCCCAATGGGACGACATAAGGGATTACTTACAACATTTACTACAAATATAGAAAACAAATAAAGAAAGGTCTTCATAAGCTCTTCAAGTCTTGAGGATGATGAAAGGTTACGCTCTTTGTCTTCTTCGGTACCTTGACTTGAGAACCATTTTCTTCACTTGTAGGCAAATGATGTAATATGCATAAATTGGATTAACTTCCCCAATTCATGCCGCATGTCTTTAGCGACTTCTCCGTACACTTCTTTTGGCAAAGTTTCAATCGCCTTCCCCAAACCGACAACCGCCTTCACAGATTCAAACTTTGATGTAGTGAACATTTCCTCTAACTTTTGAAGTTTCAAGACGCAATGAATTTGTAGATGAGCAAGAAACCACACAAGGTAACTCGACTTGTTGCGGAAAATCCGCTCGGGGTAACATGCAAGAAATCAACAAGATCTTCTCACGTATGTAGATGCTTCACACCAAATGACTACGAAAGACGAAATGAAATGACTTCCCCAATGTTGCGGTCATCGGAATAGTAGTTACCGTTAATCTGCAATTACTCGATAAAATGACCGTGTGAGGCATCATAACATCCTATTTAGGTAATCTTCACACACGATAACTCGTGAAAGTGAGACGATAACACCGAGTGAGACATTTGAACCACAAATCGCCTCATTTCTTCCCCGATTGAAGAAATTCATGAAAGGAAACGGTTTTCAAAAAATCCAAAACATCAAAGAAGCAAGGAACACCTATACTCTCTTCCCCGATGTTTTCAACGAATCGTAATCATACACCACGATGTTGATGATGAAATTGGAGACATCGAAACCATGTATGTTCAATTAATCGAACAAGTGTGAAGTACCATAAATATCTTGTGAGAATCATTTCCGATAAAACTTCTCTACTAGTGTATACTCTTCTCACTAACTCTTTACCGACCCCATTATCATTCGACGGCTTTTTGTAGTGACTCATCGATGGAGAAACCCAATATGACGAACTTGAGATCAAGTAAAATAACCCGAACTTGTGACTTAAACTTGCACTATTGTCGACGAAGAACCCTTTTTCGAATCCTCGATCGAAAAAGTAAACTTATAGTTTCTCAAATTATCCACACCTAAGTGTGACACTTGAGCACAACAACGTAACTCCTTAAAAGTGATAGTTATAAGTCGTGAGCACAACAACGTAACTCCTTACATCGTTTCAACTAGATAACTCAAGTCTTTGTCATTCGAAATGATTAAAGCTCGAACAAGGATCTCGAAGAATCATGCATCCAACCAACCCCGATATCTTCAAGATACTAAGTACACGCGCCCGTGATATCCCACTTTAACCTCAAATAAATAATAGTGAATTCTCGCCGTAATCACATCTTGCGGTTAAACGCCCAAAACTAGCCTTCATTAACGATTTAAAATGAACTTTGATAATGGTTTATCCCGATCTTGTCAAAAATTTTATCCCCGTGAAAGTTTAATTATACCAAAACACCACTTATTTTGCCGAATTAAAAATATCTCAGTCCATTAACCATAGAAAACCAACATCCAACTCTATTTGTGTGATAAAAAATTTCAGCCCAAGAGTTATTTATGATCCAAACCTACGGTGTCCAGCCCATCAATCCATAAATGAAAAAACAAACCGATCCACACCACATTACCATAACCGGTTATAAGAAAACCTAATATCTTTTGTCTTACTAACCCTAAACACACATAGAAAAATGTGCGACCCCATCACTAAGATATACTCACTCCAAAAAAAATCAGATATCATCTTATCACTTATCATCAATTTCGAAGATCATCACAAACAAATATCACCAAACACCAAATGAATATTATTTTTGTTCTTGTTCTGTTCCTTGAAAACCCAACACCAAACGAATAGGTAATTAACGGCTTCAAGATCCTTAAGAGGGTCTCGGGTAAGGTGTGGTTTTGTGTTTTAGTTTGTTGTTTATGATTTACTTTGAACGAATCTTAGAAAGAGGGTAACATACTTGTTATCACCCCTTTCTTGTAGTTTCGGATAGAATCAAAGGTCTATGATGATAAGTTTTTCGTGTACATGAACTTTGAAAGTTTTAAAGGCCACGAAAAATTATGACTGAGATATTGAATTACTTTCATTGTTGTCGTGTCTAGTGAGATTCAGAAGTGGGTTGAGACATGAAAAACGTTTGGTTTAATTGAATGAGTTAATGATAACGTGAGGTTTGGACCAATGATGGTTGGAGACAACCTGAGGTCGTCTTTTGGTTTGGTATTTGTTTTGTGTCAAGGTCAAAATCTTCTGCTTCATCTTTATCTCTGGTCTTACGCGTAAACATTTACTTAGTCTAAAACCTTACGCGTAAACAAAGAACCTTAGGCGTAAAGACAGTTTACGCGTAGGGATTCTTAGGCGTAAGCCAAAAGCTTATGCGTAGGCGCATACGCGTAACCCATTCCTTACGCGTAACTTCACAGCTACGCGTAACAACTCTGTAGATGCACCTTATGCGTAAGTTTAGGGTTTTGACCCGTGTTGACTTTTTCCGGCGATGTATTCCGACCAAAAATCATCGTGTTCATAGTAACCCGTAGAAAGAGACATAAACCCAGAAAAAGAGACGAAAGACATCAACCTCTTTGACCCATTTTGGACATACCTCTACGAGTCCACACAATACGAATACGCCCGATAAAGCTAGTCGTGAACATTATGAATAGTCTGACCTTTGACCACAAAACCATATCACGAGATGGACAAAAAAAATGACAAAACTTTAACAGTTGAGACAAACTATTAAAGTATGAGACATCATATTTTTGACCAAAGGATACACGACTTTGCAACAAAAATCTGTTAAACTCAAGAAAAAATGCAAGAAAGATTAAAACTTTATAAAACAGATTTGCACAAATCGACTTTTTGACAAAATACAACATCACGCAAATCAACCAAAATATAAACCGACCTTGCTCTTGATACCAATGTTAGGATCGTATCTATGGTTGATATGGTGAATCGGGAGGTCTTGGAAGATGGAAGAAACCCATCTTCAAGTTAGAGAGAGAAAGCTAGAGAGAGAAGGGAAATACTATGTGTTTATTGAAAGGAAAATTGAATTACACAAAGAGATCTCACCCCTCCATGGAAGTATGGAGGGGTTTATATACCCAAACACTTACATCTATCACTAAATGACATAACAAGCCCTTGTGTTTGAGGTAATAAAGATAGAAATGTAATCCCGTCAATGTCGTTCCATTTACGAGTTAGGAGCGATTCCAACAATCAACAACTATAAATCTCTGACTCTTCTATTGTGGTGTTGGTAGTATGTGATGTTGTGACTTTTGGACCGACATGCTCACATTCTGGATCGTGATAACTTCTTATTAGAGTAGCGGAAGCTTTAGCTGATTCATGATATTTGCAGCAACATAGCAGAAGCATGGAGTGAAAACATCAGAGTCATTGATGCACTTATCATGATTTCTTTAGAGACGAATGTAATGTGTGAGCATGCGGCTATGGATTGACCGCTTCAACTCGATCACCGCAAACGTCGGGTGTTCTGCATAAAACAGCTTAGCAATAAAGCACACAAAAGTGTCTTTGATCACTTTTGTTGAATTGAGGTACACGCCCACGGTTCCCGCTGAACAAGACAAGTACTTCACGTGATCGTATAACTCAAGAATTTCCTTGACGTGGTTTCGTAGTCGCTCTAGTTGTTCTCAAACCGAACGCCTCAAAGAAGACAACACGGAGTGAGTGAACCAAATGAATAGAGATTCACCGATTGATGAAAAGTGATTTGAGAACAATCGTGTATTGTTTATAGAAAGTGTTTTGCAATACCACGAAGGTTTTATGGAAAATCAATTATCAATCATAAATACCCTTTAATTTTGAAACATTAATACACGATCGATGTGCTATGGAAAAGAACTTTTAAGCACAACGATCGGTTTATCAAAGGTATCCGTCAATCCATAACTCGAACCGTGATTGATTCAAAAGATTGAATCGCCCATTGTTTCTCTTCGGTTGTCACATGGTTGATCTATAGAATAGATCTCACATGCCACCTACCAGAGCTTGTTTGATGTTGGCTCGAAGGCTTTCCATCTTCATTGTGAATATGTATGCATATCACTCGGATGTTCAGCAATACCACAAGGATAATGCGTGGGACTCAAGATATAATCTCTTTCCACATTGTGTGAAACAGAGTTTTCATTGAAAGTGTCCTAAGGAGATTTATTGATGATCTCGTGGCTCTAGACTCAATTTGTGCATATTTGGATCCCAGATCGGAGACTAGGGAGAGGTCTCCTTCTTCAATATCAACAATCTCTAAGAGAAAGTCGATAGATAATGTCGGTTCCTGTGAGAATGAAGCAAGTCATTTTAAGAGGAACTTGAGTGGTTTGGGAAGTTGAAGTGCGGTCGTCCACCGGGTCCATGACGCCTTGTCTTCAATACCGATGTTACCTTGGTGACCACCAAGAGCAAATGAATTAAACCCGGTTTCGCCCTAAGGTTGAATAATTTGAGGGCTATTTGTTTTCACCCTTTTCTCATTCAATTCTTTTTCATTCTTCAACCCTTCAAGCTTACCGAGACATCATAGCTAGAACCTTGTTGAGTTTATTCCAAGATTAGCTCGACTCACCAACACTCTTCCCATATCTCATTTTTCTCCTTTTATCATCATACATAAGGACTTCTACACTAACTAGTGGATTGTCCTCGGTAGATCCCTCCGGTTACGGCGGATCATGGGAACAAATACCTAACCTTAACATCCTTATATCACCATACATAAAGTAAAGTTGGTCGGTCTATTTGGTATTGTTCATCCGCCGTTGAAACCAATTGAAAACCATTTGAAAATCAATCCGATACTTGTGATATATTATCAAAGCATTTTGTACCGAATTGTTTTTGATATTTTTAGAACAAGAGCTCCCCCTCAACATGTGCATCAAGTGTTTGAAATCGTTTTGCACACGGAGGCAAGAGAAAGAATTAACTTATTTGATTACCATTTACTAAAATATATCAACATCCCTTTCCTAATCAAATCAAGTAGATAAAGCATTTTTGAGAAGGATGAGGTTTTCATAAGCTTGCTCCCCCTCAATATGTGCATAGATATTTGAAACTGTTTTGCACATCTTAGGAGAAGACTGCACAATGAGATAAGTTGATCACATTTTAAATATTTGTGGTTTAAGTTAGATGCTCCCCCTCAACATGTGCATGGAAAATTTGAAATCGTTTGGCACATGTGGGAAGGAGAGCATGTACATCCTTATAAAACCATTTACTGAATTATCAGTTTAAGTCCAATTTAAATCACAAATTCTCCCCCGATCACAATTATCAAATCCTTTGAGATTTGTGATCTCTTGTAGATTTAAATTGATTTTGAAAGCTTTTAAGGAGAATTGTGACTTGATTGTGAAAACTTTTTAACAGATAAGGATCGGATTTTGAGACTTTAATCTTCATTGATTAAACATGCATGATTATCTTTTGAAAACAATTATATGACAAATAACCTTTTGATTTAGTTGAAATCATTCTCCCCCTCAATCAACGACACATGTTGTTGATTGAGAGATAGATATTTTGACAAACTTTTAGGTCCATATGATTTTCAAACTTGAGTGCAAGTTATTTTACAAAGCAATTAGTTTTCATTAGATAGCGATAAATGTTTATAGAATCGAGCATGAGATTTGAAAACATGATAATGCATGGATCTGTTTTTCTTTGAAAAGCGGGTTACCGTATCAAATGACAATAAACCAACATTTTTCTCCATCTCGTTTTTTTTTTTTTTAAGATTCGAACTTCATCTAGGGACCTGTGCCATTCTTTGAGTAGCAACTCAAAGTCCGTAGATGTTATCGAACCGACAAGAAAGACATGATAAATAAACAATTTTTTTTTTAAAAGATTTTCAAGATTTTCTAATTTTTTATGGATTTTGAAAAGTTTTATATTTTTCTATTTTCGTTTTGTTGGTTTTATATTTTTGTATTTTGGTTTTTGAAAAGATATATACACAGAAAAGATAGAGTCGAACACCTTTACTCCTCGACGTCTTCCTGAAGACGTTTGAAGGCTTTTTAAGCCTAGTCGTGGAAGAATAAACTCAAAGCGTTCTCGAGAAAGAGCTTTGGTGAAGATGTCTGCTAGTTGATATTCAGTCCTTACAAAGTATAGTTCAACCACACCGTTTTCAACTTGTTCCCTGATGAAATGATGTCGAATGTCGATGTGCTTTGCTCTAGAGTGTTGAACATTGTTGCGTGCAGAGAGCAATGGCACTTTTGTTATCACAACACATAGGAACTTTGTTGAATACAAAGCCATAGTCGATAATCGGGATCTCATCCATAAGATTTGAGCACAACAGATGACATGGCTATGTATTCACCTCTGTAGAGGATATGGAAGTGCTCATTTGTTTCTTTGAAGACCACTTACAAGCTTGTCACCTAAAATTGAGCACCACCGACGTACTTTGACGTGTATCTTGACATCCCGCATGGTCAAGATCTCAGATAGGCCGTTAGAGACATACCGAATCCTTCTGATACCAAAGTCCCATGTTAATGGTTCCTTGAGATACCGAAGACCCGCTTAACCGCTTCAAGGTGCTTTTTGGTAGGCTTAGCTCGGTATCTAGCACACATGCATACAATGAACAAAATGTCTGTCTGGCTGGTCATGAGGTACATCGTGATCCAATCATACTACGATATTTCGCTTGATCTACTATGATCCCCGAGTGGTCCTCATCCGCTTTTGTACGCCCACCATAGGAGTGTCAACAGGTCACTAGAGGTAAATCCAAATTTCTTTAAGATTTCATTAGCGTATTTAGATTGATTTATAAAATGCCTCCGGACTTTGTGAAATTTGTAATCCCAAGAAAATGACATTTGTCCCATCATTGACATTTGAAATTTGGAGCCCATCTCCATAGAAAACGATCACATTCATTAGGGTCATCGAGGCAAAGATAATATCATCAACGAAATTTGAACGTGAATTAAATGTTTGCACGACTTTCGGTGAACAATGTTGGATCAATCGCTCCTTTGTCAATCCGTGGATAGAAGAAACTTTGATAGCATATCATACCATGCCCTTGGAGCTTGCTTCAAACCGTCAGGCCCTTTTTCAAGCGATAGACATGAGTAGGATGCTCGATTCACAAAACCTTCGGTTGGTCGACGATACGACTTCTTTAAGGTCTCCGCTGAGAAAAGCCGCCTTTACATCCATCGATAGACAATCATATTCTTACTTGCAAGATTAGCCGTGAAGATTACGATTGCTTCGATGCGCAACAGAGCAAAAGATTCCTCAAAGTCGATACCTTCTTCTTGACGATAACCTTTAGCAACTAACCGTGCCTTATTTTTCGAACATCACCGTGCTCATCAAGCTTCACTTTGAAGATCCACTGAGAGCAATGATCATTGCACAACTGAACGGTACTAATTCCCATACATCTAGACGATCAAACTCATGAATTTCTTCTTGCATTGCATTAAACCACCGTCCTCGGACATTGCGCTTTAACATCTTTTGGTTCGATCTTGAGAGCACCGAGTTGAAGAAGCACCATAAGGCATCGTAGCTAATTGTTTTCGAGTTGATACGGAACGAGAAGGATTTCCAATGATGTTATCCAATGGATGGTCATGTGTCCATTTTCTAAGATGTTCGTGTGGTTGTTGTTGAAGGACTGATGTAGCAGAGTTTACATCCCCTGATGAAGATGGTTCGGTGTTGGTTCGGGGCAAAGATGTTTTCAAAAGGAGCATCTTCGGATTAGCAAAGGGATTAACTTCATCATTGATGCCGTAAACAGTTCCATGTTGTACATTCAAGATTGATGATTTGTTGATGAGATCGAGTGATCGCAGCAGCGCTTCTTGACTTAACAATATTGAGATCAGTATGATTGACTTCATTCTCGGTGTTATGAGCACCTCTATTGTGGGAATTGACAGTTCAATAGCACTTGGCTCATAGAGTTCATCAAACATAGGATCAAACAATTTCTTTAAGTCATCTTCAGATGGAGGTACATATGGAGTTGCTGGAGAAGAATTTGGTACAAGGGATGAACCAATGGGACTGTTATGAAGTGCGGGTCCAGAACTGGATTGTCCAGGAGCCATTTGCCCGGACAGCTCATCGAACGTAACGTGAATAGTTTCCATGATATCTCGAGTTCTTTTGTTGTAGATTCGGTAACCCTTCTTGTTTGGTGCATAACCTACAAAAACTCCAATGTCTGATTTAGCTCTTAATTTACCTAAATCTTGACCGTCATTTGTTGGATAGCACAAAGCACCAAACACACGAAGATAGGATAAATCAGGTTTTCTTTTATGAACAAGTTCATATGGAGTTTTTCCATGAGAGGTGTGAATAAGGAACGATTTTGGGTGTAGCAGCGGTGGCAATGGCTTGACCCATAGAAACATTGGAACCATCGAATAAATTAGCATTGTTCTTGCGGCTTCTACAAGAGTTCGATTTCGCCTTTCAACTACACCGCTCGCTGAGGAGTTCGTGGAACACTTCTTTGATGACCGATTCCAATACTTTCATAAAATTGACTTAAGTCTCGGTTAACGAACTCTGTGCCATTGTCAGTTCGAACAATTCTAACCGTGTTGTTAAGACGAACCTGAAGTTGCTTGATAAGTTTGATGATGACAGTTGGAGTTTCATCCTTAGTCCTCAAGAACTTTACCTAAGTAAATCTAGAGTAGTCATCAACAACGACTAAAATATATCTCTTCCCATTAATCATTTGCACTCTCATTGGTCCGCACAGATCCATATGAAGGGTATGAAGAACTTCCATTACAGAGTTTGTCGGTTTTGGTTTGTAGGCATATTTTGTGCTTTTTCCCAATTGACAAGTCGAGCAAAGATGATCTTTCTCATATTTTAACTGGTAAGCCTCGACAAGATCCTTTCGGAAAGATCGCTTATGGTGCCGAAGTTCAAGTGATTGAGACGACGATGCCATAACCAAGATTTTGTTTTAGAAGCCTTTGACAACAAGCAAATTGGAGAGGACTTCATCATGTCATCGATAGAGATGGTGTATAAGTTAGAACCTCGAGTACCTCTTAATAATTCTACACCGTCAAGTTCTCTAACGAAGCAAGTATGTTTCCGAAAAGCCACTTCAAGATCGGAATCATAGAATTGACCAACAGAAAACAAGTTATGACCAAGACCTTCCACATAGTATACCCGGGAAATTACACTATCTCCAACCACATAATCTCCATAACCCATAATAGCTCCAAAATGATCGCTTCGAATCTAACGGTCCCGATAAATTTACTCACGGTTCATGAGTCATGAGCGATCTCCAAATATATGCTTTGAACGACTGAGTCCGGTACCACGTAATGATTTGAACGATCCGCAGCTGAACACGCATGTGAATGGATGATCGGATAATTGGGATCCCCATGCAATAATGGGTTCCATTTGGTTAGTAACAATGATTGATCACCCACATCGGATATAGAAGCATTCATATCGAGATTGATGCAATGGAATCATTATGAATAGATGCGATATTAGTGTTCGATTTGCCCTATTCAAAGTATGTGCACTTCTTAAGGAACAGTTCTACCAAGAGGCATCCATTTTCTAGTGGGCATTGCACGATTAACCTTATGGCCAACAGTATCCATTGATAACCTATCTTTCTAAATGTTCTTCCCAGACGCCCAATTGTTTTCTAATTTTCTTTTGCCTTTGCCATTTAGCCTTCTTAGCATGATATTTTGCATTACGGTGTTAACTTGAGATTTGACAAGATTAGACAAAGCTTTCACACCACATTCATGATTAGTAATGAATTCAAGCGCACATCATTACACGGTTTGCAAATAGTATCGAATTGAATTAATTATAATGCGCCTATGGCAAATACTAGAATCAACACGATTCATTTTATTCGGCTCAAACTTAAAGTTCCTAGGTTGGTCTTCTCTCTTCCAATGCACATTCTTAGCTTGCGAGGTCCTATCATTCCTTGTATTGTCTTGAGACTTTGACCGCCGCTTTAATGTCACCGATTACTCTGTAGAGGAACGGAACATTAGATGGTTTTGCTACTTTTGCATTTCTTGTTTAGATGTGCTTTGGGTTACGAACTACTTGAAGGCATACTAGAGTTCACATTCATGGTATTGGGCGTTGAATGAGTTGTATGCTTGGCACTAGGCATAGAACAAGGTATCAAGGATTGACTTGCTCACCTAAGGTTTTAGGGCATATTGTAATTAAGCATTCTAGAAGTTCTTGAGATCGTTTGGCATATAAGCATGCATGGCCAATTGCATTATCAAGTGGTTTCTCTAACTTATCCTCTTCTACAATCTCACGGAGACATTCTAGGTCGTCTTTAAGGTATGAGAAATATGTTTGAATAGCAAGTTTGTTATTCCTAAGATGAGGAGGAACATATTTCACACCAAAGCATATTTATTACGTACATGCGCCTTTGAAGCACCATTCTCCCCATTTGTCATTGGCATTTTCCCTTTTACCGCTCTTCGATTCTCAATTTCCTTTTGCAATGAAGCTATTTGTTCGTTTGTTTTGTTACTGAGTGACTTTTATTGATTCAAATAACTCATTGAAATGACGTTTAACCTTTTCATTTTCTTCAAAAAACTTTCTTTTTCCTTTTGTAATGCATTTACTAAGTTTTGAAGATGAAACGTTTGAGAATTCGAGAATCTAAAGGAGGAGGCATTTGGGAGCCAATCACATTGCTCTTTTGACCCTTTAATTGAGAGATTTGGGCTTTCAACTTTCGATCGTGTTACAATGAGCTTGAATCATTCATCACGCTTGTTAATTTGAAAACTCGCATCAAACTCGAGCATCCGAGGATGTCTTGATATTTGAAGTTTTGACATTTTCTTTAAGATGTTGATATTTTAGTTGTAAATTAAAATATTCAACCTCTAGTTTAGAAAAATGTTTAACCAAATTGTCGTGATCATCCAGTTCAATTTTCTCATTTAGTTTATAATTAGTCTTTTCAAGCTCAATGACACGATCATGGGAGACTTTCAGAGCAACAGATAATTCATGAAATTGAGAAGCATTAATGGAACAATTTGTAGCAGTGTAAAAGACATCTTGAGCAATACATTCAGAAATAAGATTCTCATTCAAGGTATGCAAGTTCTTCCTCTCAATCTCATTATATTTTAGTTCTTGCTCATAGTCACTAACCTCAACAATCATCGCATCAAATTCCTTTTCCATTTCTTTAATATCGTAATTAATTCCAATTTTAAGACTCTCAAATTGGCCTTTTAATTTTTGAAGAAAGGCATGACCTCGGTTAAATAACATTCTTTGGTTTGCTCAAAGCCCTTTCCCCTCTGTTATCCACAGTAGGTGTGATTCTCTTCTTACACGCTTTCTCAAAATCAACAAACAGCTTGATAAACAACATATAGTTGATTAAGGTCCCGCTATTAGTGGCAATAGATCTAGGAACTAGGTTCATTGGTGTATCGAGAGGATACACCGTTGCTTTTGGCAATTTCCTAAGGGAGGTTAGAAATAACAAGATTCTCTCGCTTTTGCTTATCTAAATCCATTTCGAACACTTGTTCAGAGTTAGAAGTGTCTCGAGTCTTAAACTTGTTTAAGGAGATCCGATTTTCCTTAGTGTAATCATGAGGTTTGATCGTTATGTTATTCTTTTTACACTCGTGATTTTCAAGCTTCTTGTTCATTTTCTCCCTAGTGACTTCATCGATTTCTTATCTTCCTCGGTGCACTCAATGCAACTAGGTTTACGCCTAGGCTTAAGGATTTCATTACCATCATAAAGTACCTTATGAGCAGCTCTAGCCTTTTAATAACATCCGGACTTGGTTCCTCAACAAGGGGAACACTATGCTTATCGCTTAAGACTCTATGCTTAGTGATCATGTGAGCGATCAATGGTATTCCTTGTACGTATAACTTATTCTCAAGTTTGTTTTTCAAAGTTCTTAGATTGGAAAAATCATTCAAAAGTTTTGATTCCTTAGCATTGAATTCTTGCTTAAGCATTTTCACATTTTCTTGAAGTTCTTGTTTTTGCTTAGCGCTTTAGAAAGCTTTTCTTGTAAGGAGTTTAACTCTTGTTTTAATACTTCTTCTCTAAAATTACTTTTCTAATAATTGTGCGCATTTGGTTATCCATATCCCGCTCACGGGTAGTTAACTCAAACTTAGCACTGTTCATAAATAGTAACTTGTTCCTTATAGGTATTGAGCTCGGTGGTCAAGGAATCATTAGGCACAAATGCAAAGGTATTCATCCGCATGCATTCATTGTTAATTGTAGAAGATTCATCACTAGGTACAACAAGATTGTCATCTTGTTTCACATATTGATCACATGGGATAACATTGTTATTTCCCATATTTTCAATATCGACTCAATGACTTGATGGATTGTACTTCATGGTGAATCTTTGCTCATCAACCACATCATATAGTTTGAGTACCTCTTTAATGATGGATTCCTTGGATGGACTGGCTTGTTAAGATGAAGAGGTCATTGGAGAGATATTAGCCATGAAGATAGTTTGTGCACATGGTTCATCATCAACTTCCGAGTCAAATGCATCACAGTCTGCAACTTGAAAGGCATTGGGATTGTTCTGAGGAGCATGCACTAGTTGTTCGTCCACATCTCCATCATATGTTCTAGCATTCCCATCAGTCAAGAACAACAACTCCTCTTCATTCAACATTACACCATTATCTTGTGCTTGAACCAACAACATCTTGTCCCTGAAGTATTCTGCGTTTTGAGGCGTTTTGGTTGAGTATGCTTCCTAACAATGTGCCCTTCTTCACCACAGTTGTAGCACTTGATTGGCTTTGCTTGACCACGGTTTCCATTCCTTCCCAATTCGATTTGTAGCATAGCCTCTACCGTTCCACCTCTTCCTTGTTCATACCGCCTTTCTTGAACAGGTTGTACGATAACCTTTCCATCTCGACCAAAGCATGGTTGTGTAGATTGGATGCGATCCGATTTCATTGTTAGTGTGAAGTCTCATTGGTGTGTTGAGAGAAGGTTAAGTTTTGTTTAACCATAAAAGCCAATTTATTGATAAAGTGCTCCATGACTTCATCAGAATTAGGTTGCTTATATCCCGAATCAGGAATGGGCTTGTGATTATCATTTCCAGTGGGTGTGACATGTGATGCTTTGGTGAAGAATGCAGTTGTATCATTTGATGAGCTTGTTTCTCCTGGTTGAGATTTGAATTGTTCAAGAATCCTTTTTTCAAACATAGCATGTTTCTCATTCTGAAGAAGGAAGGCATACAATTGCTCATAGTTGGTGTTCTTTAGTCCTTTGGTAATCTTCATCAAGTGACAAACTTGTGCCATTCGGGATTCATGTTGTTTACTTAATTTTGAGTTCAATTAATGTTTGGCATAGTCATCTTGATATTCCTCATATCATTCACCGACTTATGGAATCTCACGTAATATTCATAAACACTCTTCGTGTTTCATCTTAAAGTGTTCAAATTCATCATACAAATTGTGATTCTCTGTCTTGATAGTTAGTTCGAACCCGAGAGAAGCATCTTGACATTATCCCAAACCGCCTTTAGCTTCGTGTTGTGATTGATCGACTTGTAGATGTCTTTAGGAAGACCACAAGTATGATGTTAGAAGCCCCCTATCGAGATCAAATCGCTTTTCTCCTTATCACTCACTCATCATATGTCCGTGGTCCGCCTAATCCAAAGATCATTGTACCATCTGCTGCAGATCAATTAAGTCTCTTGTGGTCTCAACCCGATAAGGTCCTTCATCAATTGACTTAAGGATGTTAATTCCATTCTCCTTTCCTAAGCGAAGACAACTGATTCTTTGTGACCAAGACTCATAGTCGGTTCTATCAAGCATGGGAGGGCGATTATCGATCCTGCAGCTTGCACATCATCAAGAACGGAAGACATGTTTAAATTCTACAGATTTTACAAATCTTTGACTTAACCAGAAATAGATTCTTTCATGAGATTTTACAAAATCAAGAAATAAACCATAAAACTTATACACTTATGCACAGACAAAGAACTTTACGCGTAGAAACTTATGCGTGAAAAGAGCTTCTGCAGCGGTTCTGGCGTAACTTACAACTTACTTAGTAGACACAAGCTTACGCCAGACTTTTAGGGTAAAAGGCTTAAGTTTATCGTAAACCAAAGCTTAGGCGTAAGAACCTTATGCGTAAGTCTCCTTATGCGTAAGACAAGCTTATGCGTGAAAAAGCTTATGCGTAAGAATTGTTACACGTAAGTTTTATGCTTATGCGTAAAATTAGGGTTTTACCCACAAAGATCTCTTACACTTCACAATGCATGAGATATCCAAAGTTGAAGTGTTTTCGTGCTTATCCAAGCAAGAAGAACACCGAGTAACCACCGAAATGAAGATCAAGTGACAAATACCTTCACGCGTAGGATTAGGGTTTCATTATGCGTAGAAAGTACAAATTTTGCCAAACACGCTTTTATGATCAAAACCTTTACTAAACTTGATTATGATGATGAAACAACCTTAAAAACACCAAAACAACAAAGCTTGAGGATCAAAACCACCTTTCTCTCTTACGCGTAGTACCGTACACTCGTATCCAAACACGCATAAAAACCAAGAAAAACTTGTAAAGTTTGAACCTTTTTGCAAGAAACTGAAAGTTTAACACTCAATAAACCTTAACCCATGAGAATCTTGGATTAAAAAGTGTAAAATTTAAAGCTTTAAGATTCAAAAACTCAGATATCTGAGACACCCTTTTTACGCGTAAAACAAAACTAAACCTTAACCCAAACAATAACTATCAAACCAAGAACATGAGAGATGGATGATCAAACCATGGCTCTTGATACCATTTGTAAGATCTTGGTTTGTTACACAAGTTAGGAGGCGGCGTTAGGTTAAGAATTTAGAGAGAGAAAGTGGGAGAGAAAGGGAACCCTAGAGAGACAAAGAAAAATGTATTATGAAGCTCCAACCAATTTCCTTGGAGGGTAAAGGGTATTTATAACCCCGAATTACTACGACTACGAGCTTTCTAACGAGTATACATACTTGAGGTGACCGACACTTTAAGTACTGGATTTACTAAATCCCAACAGAGACAAGACTACTTTCCTAAGTTCGATGATGACCGAGCACGATCTTTGCCATTCGGGAAAGTTGACTTTGGTTGATAAGGACTTCGCCTTATCGATTCAACCTTTTCCGCCTTATCTTGATCTTTACATTCTTCGCCTTCTACTTGATTTGTCTTGATGTAAGAAGTTGGAGAGGAATCTTGGGATTCAGTGAGTTATTGTCATCACCACCGAATCCATCATCTTCTTCTTGACTCGCCTTCACCCTTTAAGTTCCGCCTCATCGAGTGGAGAGACTTCTTCTTCACCTCATCTTGAGTATCCTCAAGACGACTCACCGAGAGACTATGCACTCAATGACCGTTTGTGTTAACGGATTAAACACTTGACTATTTTCTATTTAAATCCTAGATTAAGGGTTTGGGTATTCTATCGAACCCAATAGTCTCCCCTATTTGGATATACAAATAGCCTAAGTGGTTGATCGATGTAAGTGAGCAAGAGGCTTCTTCTTACATCGAATGTACTAATGAATACAATAAAGAACACCGAGTAAATGAATAAAACATACATCGCTTATTGTTCGATTATGTAGTTCCTATCACTAGTATAAAAGATAAACAAAATGATGTCAATCCGGATGGATTCCCAATGCTTCAAGCTTGACCTTTTGGTGATGAGTGTTTCTCTGTCGGGATGGTCTCTTATCTTGGCATTCGTGTCTTGGCGAACCTCGATGTTTGCCGGGTTTGAATTTGAGAGGCCACCGGTATGTAGCTCAAAGATTGCGGCCACACCGGCTGATCAATATCACTCCATCTTTGAAAAGGGGTTTCCATAGACATCAATGTGGAATAGCCCTCTTCGAGCTTCTCAATCACTAGGCAGTTCACAAATTTAACCCTTCAGCACTCCCTATTACACTCCGGTCTGTGCACTTTAATCTCGTGTTGGAACTCAACTCTCTTCCTTTTGCCGGTGGATGACCGTGGTTGAGATCCTTGAGGTGCGATTATATGGTGAATTCCAGGTGAAATGGACAATCTCGATCTTTCATATCTTTTCTCGAGCATTTTCATCGTGTCCTTAACCACCGCATTCTTCTTCTTTTCAATGATTGGACCAAGCTCATCAAGTTCGGTGATCCCAAAGTCGGTGAATTTGAGGATCATGGACCTCGAAGTGTCTTTTATCAACCCCTCTATAGGCGTTCATGGCGGTGGTTTGGTATTGGGGATGATTCGACATCCGTGATCTTTTCGAAGCCTTGGCTTGTCATTGTCCGATTGTACTCCTCGATTACGCTTTGCACGAGAGCTTGAGCTTTTCTTCTTCTTTTCTTCCAACTGCTTTTCATTGCGACCATCCGAGCCGCTGAGCTTCCTTGAACTTTTTCCCCGCCTAACCCTTTTGAAGTTTGCTTGGATCTAATCCCATGTTCTCGGCTTCTTGGCGACAACCTTTTCGGTGCTTTTCTGTTCCTTTTCTCTTCCTCGACTTGTTTCAACCTTTTTCTTCTTTAGCAAGGTGTTTACTCATTTGTTGTGGTGTGAGCGGTATTCAAGGTCGCCGATTTTATAGGAATCTTCTCGAGGCTCGAAGTTGCCATCTTGCCTTTTCCTTTGTCTTGGCCCGAGGAAGATGAAGTTGCTACCGGGGTGGTGGTGTTGTTGTTATTGGAGTGATTCTTGTTAGTGTTGTTGTAGTTGATGTTGTTGGTGGGATTGATGAGATAGGTGTTCTTTGAGGCGGTGGTGATGATGAGATTTGAGCCACCGATGTTGTTGGTGTTGGCTCCCCTCGGTGTGAGAAGGAGTTTCTTCAAGAATATTCTCCCCTCAACTGCTGCTTGAACTTCAGTGAGGGCAAGAGTTGGAGTTAGTCTTGAGGGGACGGAGTCGCTTGACCCTTGAAGGCTGATATATTTCGATGATCATAGCCTTTATCTCAAGTATCTGCTTGAAGACCCGGTGACCTTGGTATCCAAGTTAGCCCGAGAAAGCTCCAAAGCGATCATCCGGGGACCAAAATTCCGAGCCATGGAAGGCGAGGCTGAGCCATAGCGACTACATGGGTGTTCGGTGAGTCCACCGAGGTGCGAAGAGATCGAATCGAAGATTGGAGATCCCGAACATTTGCGATTGGAGCATTTCAATCGATTCGGTTAGTCGAGATGAATTTTTCACATACACCTCGGTGGCTTCCAATTACTTTGGCATTGATTGCGGGGCCCTCTTTAACAAATCCCCGATTTCATCAATAGTAACTCCACATGATGAAGATGCTTGAGAAACTTAACGAGTGTTTTCATCCGATCGATAAGGTGTTGGTACATGAGATCTCGTGCTCATGAACATTTTCATTGAAGGTGAGCACATCGAGCGAAGATCAACGTGGTGGTCAGCCGCTTCATTGTGTTGATCCCAAAATTGTTCAAGAACCCCAGGTACATCTTGAGGCTTTAGTGATCCACCGAACCATTGTCTTTCGATGATCGAAGAATGTTGTCAAAGCGGTTAAATTCCCGAGTTTGGATGATGAGGAGTCCGAGACATTATCTTACGGATGAAAGGGTGACTCGGTATGCTCCTTTGGATCGGTGAGGCTCTTGTTCGATTGAACCTCGGCGTCCATTTCTTCTCCAAATGATAAGATTTCATCATCGATCTCAAGAAGCTCATCTTGAGAGAATAATATCCCGTTGACATCGACATGATTAACTGGGGTTGGTGTTGGGTTCCATATCGGCGAGTGGTATGTTTCCTCCGAGTCTTTGTCCCGTTGACCCCTCGGATCTTGGTGGGCGTTTCCAGTGTCTTATTTGGAGTCGATTTGGTTGTGGGTTCCGTGTCGGCGGGTTGTTCCTTTCCTCCGAGTCTTTGTCCCCGGTGACCCCCGAGACACCGGTGGGCATTCCTAGTGCCTTTAGCGTAGTCGGTGATAGTTGTATCCCTATCGGTAGGTTGTTTGATTCCTCCGAGTCTTTGGGAGAGATCGGTGTGCCCTCGGACAAAGGCTTGGATTTGCTAATGTCATCACCGGGCGTTGTGGAAGGAGCTCCCCTACCGGTGGTTGTATGTTTCCTACGGATCTTGGGAGTAGTAGGTGTGACCAAGGGCACCGACCGTGATGTATCGGTGTCCTTCGTTGTCACCGGGTGGTTGTTGCCCAGTCGAGAGGTGTCTTTTGGTCTCGGGCTTTTGTGCCTCTTGGGTCAGGCTCCTCAAGCCTCGGGGCCCCGAGACTTTGGTTTAGTCTTAGTCCCATCCGAGACTTCCTCTTTTCTTTTAGAGCGGGGTTTGGAGACATCGATCCACTTTGATTGTTCTGACAATCATGTGGGCCGTCAATTCAATGGGAGTGACAAGGGATGGGTCCTTTTGAAAATTTGATGGGCTCGGGATGCGAGTAAATTTCAAATTTTTCATCCTAAGTATAGTTTGAACCCGATGTGATTGCAAAGCACATGAGACAAACCTAGGATACGAAACGCGTGCCGTCCTAGTTTTGCTATGTAGCTTCTACGAGATCATCAGAAATGATCTCTCTATGTCGACAAAGGACCCCATTCATCAAGCGGATGCCATCATCAACCGAATAGAGTTAACTTGTTCGGTGGATGAGTGGTTCCCGCCGAGGACCCGAATCACAAAGGTGAAGAGGATCCTCCAAGCCACGGGAATGAGCTTTTAGTAATCGGGGTCTTGTCCAAAAAGTTGGATCTAAAACGATTTGTTTTAACCCATCCTTCATTTGTGGAGGGTTCGGGATGGGCGACATAAGCACCTTTGTTATAATCTAACCACTGTTGAAGTGCAAAACGTTTTGTAATCCGGGTGTATTGTTTCCCCATTTAGACCGAACTCGATGAGATACTCCCGAGAGGTCTAAGGTTATTCTCATCGATGAAGGTGTCGGGTCAAAGGCTCTAGTCAGTAGCCCAAAACTCCACGAGGTAGTTTGGGTACACCACCGAGGACATTTACAAAGGCCGTTTTGAGTGGGCGGTTGAATAAATTTTTTATAATGTCTTTATAGGTTGGGAAATTTTCAGGATATTCAAAATTTCCTATGACATTATTTGTTTTAAATTCAACATTAGTAAGATCCCCTACCCAATGAGAAGCAAACTGGAGAGATTGTGTTCTAGCCATTTCCATTAACAAAGATTTTAGGGTTTAAAAAATGTTTTGACTAGAACAATCAAAGTATTTAGATCTCTTCAAGTTTTTGATGAAAAACTTTTGTAAATGTTTACAAGAAGGGTTTTTCCAAAAGAGGTTTTGAAGATTTGAGAACACACAAATATTTCTGGATTTGAGAAAGAATTTTGTGAGTTTAGTTGCGTAAAATAATTTGTGTGTTTTGTGTGTGTTGGAAGAGGGTATTTATAGAGTGATAAGAGGGTGTTTTGTGCACAAATGGGAATATTAAGAGTTGGTTTTGAAAGACGTTTGAATTTCCCATTTAATGCTACCACCCATTACCCGCATAAAATCCCATTTTCAAGGAGCAATGCGATGCTGCAGTAAAAGTGCACTTTGCGTAGATAAAATATCAATTTGATATTTTTGTGAGAGCATTAAATGCCAAGTGGGATGACAAGAAGACAAAGAGACATATATTCCTTTATTAAATTGACAAAGTTACCAACCTAGGACATTTAAGTAAGCGATACTTAGATCATTTAGTTACTCATTCAATGCTCTTTGTCAAGTGTCGGGGACCCCGAATGAGTCTTACTTATTCAAATGAGAGGTTGGTTTTGGATGTTCAGGAGAATGAACCATTTCGAGAGCTTCTCGAGATTGGTTTTCGGATACTTGGCTTTCAATGTCAAGCATTCCTAATTCAACTTTCGGTCTCTCAAGGTAGGTTCATCCAAGGGTTTGGTGAAGATATCGGCCGATTGATATTCAAGTAGGGATGAAATGTAGTTCAATGTCTCCTTTCATTATGTGATCCCGATGAAGTGATATCGATATCAATGTGTTTGGTTCTTTGGTGGAGGACGGGGTTGTTGGAGATTGAAATAGCACTAGTGTTATCACGGAAGATGGGCACCATTTTGTAATGGATGTCATAGTCATTGAGTTGACTTTTCATCCATAATACATTGGCACAACATCTGCTGCAGACTACATATTCGACTTGGTGAGGACATAGCCAATGATTGTTGCTTCTTTGCACTCCAACAAACCGCTTTTCCTCCAAGAAATTGACAGACCACGAGGTACTTTTTCATCTATGTTGCGACCGGCATAATCGTAATCGAGTAACCTCGAGATCAAACCCCGAGCATTTTGGATAATAAAGTCCAAGGTTTGGGGTTCCTTTCGTGCACCGAGTATTCTTTTGGTGCAGCGAGGTGAGATTCTTTGGGATTGGTGATATCTTGCTATTAAACAGATCGAAATTGTATATCCGGTCTAGTAGCGGTTAGATACATCGGTGAGCCAACAATCCTCTAAAATGAGTTTGATTGACCGATTTGCCGGTGAGATCGTGTCTAAGGTTGTTAGGTGGGACCATTGGTGTCTTCACCGAGGCACGGTCGATATCTCATATTTCTTCAAGAGATTTCGTGTATTTCTCTTGATGATGGATATTCCTTTATCGCTTTATCGATTTGTAGTCCAAGAAAGTATGTGAGTTCTCCCATCATGCTCATCTCAAACTTCTTTGTCATCGCTTTTCAAACTGTTTGCAAAGTTTGTAGTTTGTTGAGCCAAAGATGATATCATCAACATACACTTGGACTAGAATCACATCTGTTGAGTTCTATAGACAAACGATTGTGTTGTCTATCTTTCCTCGACAAACTTGTTTTGTATCGGGAAGGCCGAGAGAGTCTCATACCATGCTCACGGGAGCTTGTTTAAGTCCATAAAGGGCTTTGTCAAGCTTGCGGACATAGTCGAAATTCACTACTCTCAAAGCCCGGAGGTTCTTGAACATACACATCTTCCTTGAGATCACCATTTAAGAATGCACTTTTAACATCCATTTGGTAGACCACGAAGTTCATGTATGTTGCATATGCAAGGAAGATCCCGATGGCTTCCATTCTTGCAACAGAGCAAATGTCTCATCATAGTCAATTCTTTCTTGTTGATCAGAACCTTTGGCTACAAGTCGGCTTTGTTTTTAATGAGCAAGTCTTTGTTTTCATCGCTTTGTTTACGAAAACCCACTTCATTCCTATGCCTACTACATCCCGAGGACATTTGATCAAGGTCATGACCTTGTTTTTATCAAACTGTTGTAGTTCTTCTTGTATAGCTTTGAACCCGGCTTGGGTATTTTAGAGCCTCGGTGACACTTGTGGGTTCTATTTCGATAGGTAATCGACATATAGACATTCATTGGTCGAGGTCGAGTTAGATCTGGCGACCATGCTTCTAGTGAGCATGCCCTCGGTGGGTTCACCAATGATGTTTACAAGCTCAATATCCCGAGTTCTTGTCCACTTACTTTGTGGTCCGGGATCCGAGCTTGATGATGTCACCGGGTGATCGGATGTGAGTTCGGTGCAAGAGTCACATAATCATTTAGAACATCTATATAGATGTCTTGTTCAAAGTGAGATTCATGAGTTCTGTGTTCTGATCATTTGAATTAGTGTTTCCTATCCCAAATAGGACCGGTCGATTATCAATGAGCTCACCGATGGTTGGTTGGGTTAGGTTGTGAGGTAAGACATAATATGAGATGTCGGCATCGACTTGATATGAGGAATTGAATTGATGTTGTACTCATCGAAGGATATCTTGATGAGTTATCAATTCCTATTTCCTCCATCGAGGTGTTGGTGAACTGATGCTTCAAAGACTTTCATCAAAGGTGACATGAAAGGTTTCCTCAACTTGTTGTCTCCTTGTATTAAAAACCTCAAGGCTTTGGAGATCGGTGAGTAGCCTAAGAGTATCCATCATCGCCTTTTGCATCAAACTTGCCTAGATGATCCTTGTGGTTATGAATGAACACAGACATCCAAATAAATGAAAATAGCTAATGTTAGGAAGTCTACCTTTGAAGATCTCATATGGGGTTTTATTATGTCTTTTGACAATGATTGACCTGTTTTGAGTGTAACAGCGGTTTGACCGCTTCACCCGAAATGCTTTGAGAGGGTGAGCCATTTAACATAGTTCTAGCACCTCAATGAGAGTTCTGTTTTCCTTTCAAAGAACCCCATTTTGTTCGGGGTGTATGGAGATGAGAAATTTTGAGAAATTCCTTTTCATCACGAAACTCTCAAGCTCTTGATTTTTGAACTCGCACCATTGTCGCCTCGATTTGTTTAACAATAATGTCATTCTAGTTTTCTATCTTCCCGATGAATGACATTATTGTATCACCGCTGACTCTTCTTGGAAAGAAAGTATACCCAAGTGTATCTTGAGAACTCATCAACAATGACAAGTGTATACTTCTCATCTTTGGATTGATCCGGGGTGACAAGTCCAAAGAGATCCATGTGCGGGAGGTGAAGGCGACTTTGATGGAGAAATTTTGTTTGGTTTTGAATGATGCTCGTGGTGTTTACCTTTTCACAAGGCGAGCATGGTTTGTCTTTGCAAAAACCGGTGATGGTAAGCCAAGGACCTTGTTTTGTTTTGCCAAGTTGTTGAGGTTTTTGAAGTTTAAGTGTGAGAGTCTCTTATGCCACGACCAATTGATAGTTTCGATGGCTTTAGCAAAGAGACACGTTCCATCTTGGGAGAGTGTTGACATGTCTAGCACATAAACATCATCTCTCTAGAGCTATCAACACAACTTCCTTGTTGGCATTGAAAATGGTACCTTGTTTATCATTGAATTGTACAATGTATTTAGCATCACATAGTTGGTGACACCGATGAGATTGTATTTGAGACCATTGACATAGGCTATTCTAGAAAACTATTCCATTGCGCCATCTTGAACCATAACCTTGATGGGACATGATGAGTTATCACCAAATACTACCTTGGGCCTGGTTCCTTTACATACTTGTGCGGATATTCCTTCACACCAACATGCTTCTTGAGCATCCACCGTCTAGATGCGAAATAGGCTCCCCAGCATGTCTCTCGCACAAGTAGTAAACTAATTAGTTTCTCTTCGTGACCCACTTACTAGTGGGCTTGGATCTCAAGGTCTCTTTGAAATTTGCAATTGACTCATGGTCGATGGTTGTGTGCATGGTGCTACCACAGTTTTGCATTTAGAGGTGAGGATGACTCAATGACTCGGGTTGTTTGGAATTTCTCCTTGCATGAATGACACCGTCATGTTGGGATGTCTCATGAGTCGGATTACCGCATATATCACATCATGTATTCATGAGACAATCATCCCGATGATGATCATTAAACCCACAAGTGAGAGCACAGAGGAGAAGGTTTTGCTCTATTCTTTGGAGCGGTTTTGGAGGATGAAGCATCCGATGACCAACTTTGGTATAGTTTGCTTGACCGACATCTTGTAGATGGTCTCAGAGTCCGTGATCATCCTTTTGCGGATCATGCAAAAAGGATTCTATAGCGATTGTCGATGGAATGGGTGGTGTAATGACACACTCACACTTTTGTTTATTTTAGAGGTGACTTAAACTTTGAGGAATTGGAGGAAGTCGACTTTGTCTCCTTGATTGGTTCGGGGACCTTTTCAATGGATTCCATTTTTTCATGGTTTCCTCACAAGTTCGATCGATTCTTTGAATTTGGTCGACTTCGATGGGGACAGAGGATGTTGAAGTCTCGGTGGGAGTAGACTCTTGTTGGATTAGTTTTGCTTGTCTTTGAAGGATGGTTCTACAAAGTCCGTGCCTTTCCTTTGGTGAGTGAGGATTGAATTTTAGAGGAGTAAGCTCGAGCTTGGATCGGCACCTCAAGAGGTTTCGGGGGTGGAAGCGGTGTTTGATTATTCGCCTGACTTAGAGATGTGTTCAAGACCACCGGTCATCTCGGAAGTCCTAGCATGCTCTTAAGGGCTTGGCTCTCGGGCTCAAGAATCCTTCCGAATCGAAGTTTGAAGCTTACTCTCGGGATTAACCCGTTCAATCCATCACTAGAATTTGGAGTTGTCAACATGTTGGTAATCATACCACCGACACAAATGGTTTTGAACTTTGGTCTTTGTTGCGAGAGTCGTGAGATGATCTTCACCTATGACTCTCTTTTTTTGCTCTGGGGCACCCACATCATCAAAGACCACAGGATTCTTAGCAATCCAACTATCAAGAATATCTTGTTCCTTTTAAGTTCGTCTTGAAGAGCACGATTTCTCTTAACTAGTTCGGTGTTTTGAATTTGCAAGGTGACACCCTCAAGCTTGGCTTGTTTTAAAATAAGCGAGTTCATCTCTACACTTGTTTAATTCAAAACTTAGCTTGTTGTATTTTGAAAAAGATTTAATCTTTGCTCTTCTACGAACTTTAGGTCAACATTAAGATAATTCATATAAGGCGCCAATCGTAGTCATCATCCATAGATAGTAAGATGTTTACCTTCTTCATAGTGATGTTGACCCATTCCCGTTCTCGCATGATTCTTTCCAACTGCTAGCTTGTCCTCTTACGAGAGGGCCATCGAATCGACATGCACCATTTCATCATCGATGACACCGGCTCTTCATCGATCGAAGGTCTCACAACAAGGCCTTTGTTTTTACCCCGCAGATTGAACACTTTTGTTGTTTACGAGGACTGCCTCTAGCAATGCAAGCTTAGCTTTGACTTTCTTATACTTAGCTTCAAAATCAACAGCTTTGTTATGATCATTTGTTTTGAAAATTTTGATGAGGCCGATAGATTTTTGGTTGAAATTTGCTAAATCTCGAGGACCGATTTGACCACGATGGTTTATAAGAGGGTTCGAAATTGTTTTGAAAAATGTCTTTTGCAAAATGACCTCTTTTGTGACACTTAAAGCATTCAGTGTCCTCATTTCCTTTGGTATTCGAAAAATGTTGTAATCACAAAGACCTTGATAGATCTTAAGCATTCGGAGATCGTTAGTGTTGCCTATGTAATCACAAGCAAACTAATAGAAGATCTCTACAACTTGTATTATATAGCGGAAAGTAAATACAAGTTATAATAACTAAGAACTCTTTGATCCTCTATGGATCTTTTGATTATAGAAACTCTATGTTTCGGATAGTTTACAAGACTTGAAAGACTTAAGAAAAACCTTATCTATTACAAACTATTATGGTTCCTTTTATAGGCAAGAAACCCTAATGACTCACGAGCGTTTACAATGTACGCTCCTAATACAAACATAGACCAAGCATGCATCTAGACAACCATGCAACTAATCATATTGTTTTACTAATCATATTGTTTATTCTGAGTAAGCTCTATTCAATACGGCGCCAACCTATCTTTCATACGGCTACCGACTTTTCCTTCATCTGCCTACATACGAGCTTATCTCTCCTATGTGGATTCGCACTTTCGGTGAAACACGATTTACCTTTAACACTTCTGGCGATGTATAACTTCGGTAGAATCCATTCTTCTTCGAGAATCTCTTGGCGAGATACTTGGCGTAATCGATGGTTTACCTTAATTCCCAACAATCCTCCCTAAACCGGAATTTGACTAGGTTAAGTTCCGGTTTCCTTGATAGATCGATAATCTTTGTTGAGGATTGTACCATTTTATGAAAAATTTCCAAACAAGATCCTCCCATATCGTAAACACTTCGAGCTATGAAGGGCGGTTTCTTGAGGATCGACAACAAAGATTCGTAAGAAGAACATCTCTATGATGGTGAATCGTGAAACACCGGATCTTTGCGGCAACATATGACATCATGTACATCAAAACATATAAGTTTCATACTATTCTCATCACTTCCAGTGTGTTAACTCCGTGAGAGGTGAATCATTGAAATTAATGGGTTTGATGTCTCTTTACCAATAGCCATCACTACGGAGTAGCCATATGTTTTAGTTCAAAACTATGGTACATTGATAACCATCGATTTATTGGCAAAACAAAGAACCATATAAGCGGATTTGACTTGTCTTTACACAGCCGTTTGCTCGGGACTAGTCAATTCTTAGAATTGGTGAATTGAGAACCAAATATGGATTCGATTGCCTTTACCACATGCCATATACATGTGGGCTAGCCAATTCTTGGATTCCAAAAGGAATAGACCATGGTGAATTGATGACCATACAACCCTCAGCAGTTAAGCATGGGTGGTTGCAAACCCTATGATTTTGAGCAAACCATTATAACTATCAATGAGATTTGTTATGTCTTTACCAAAGTCAGTACCCTTTGGACTAGCCAACTCTTTGACATACACAAGGTACATCGGTGAGTTAAGAACCATCGAATTGGACGACAAACAAACCCGCATAAAAGTTAGTTTTTTTTTTTTTTTTTTTTTTTTTTTAACTAAAATTTGAAAAATAACACAGAAATTGACAAATAACACAAACTAAATGTAACAAAACAAGGTAGTGCAGAGAGTACCAAGTGTCATGATAAGGATGAGGATGAGTCCTATTGCAGTTGTTGAAGTTGAGTCTTGATCAAACCCACCAATGTTAAAGCAGACTGTCTTTCATTGCCCACTGGATCTGGAGGAATTTCCAGTTTCTGACTCAGCATCTTTTCCATAAGTCTTTTGGGCAAAGGATACTTTCTTTCAGAAAACATGCAGATAGTGATCCCACTCTTAGTCTCCAATACATGTACACGAGGTAGAGGATAGAGATCTCCAATACATGTACACGAGGTAGAGGATAGAGTTCTTCCAAATGGAATGAGCTTTACTATTGGGAGAATGAGATTTTAACAGGACTTGAAGATCTCCTGGTAAGAACATCCCAGAACCTTGAGGTTCCTTGTTTCAGTAATAGGAGGTAACACGAGTGAACAGAGAAAGTAAGTCTGCCCTGTCTACCAAGTGTAGAATTTCCTTTAGAAAGGTGAATTCCATTGAAGTGGAGTCCCTTCGATGAATGACATTCATCTCATCATCCTTCAATTTCCAATCGACCAACTCATTTGAATCTCCATCAGGAAAATCAGCAGCAGACCCCTCTATAATGAAAGTTGAGTTATCAGCTTCAAGATCCAAAGGAGATCTTTTGGCCATTCTCTTCTTCCTCCCACCAGTCTTATGGATGTTCCCAGAGGGAGCATTTTCAGTTTGAACATGTGTGGAAAGACTTGAAGAGGCAGAGAGAGAGTTAGTTGAAACACCTTCACGTAGTGCATTCATCCTGTGAAGCATCTTTATCGCCCTTTCTGTTTTTGTTTCTGCGAGATCAGCTTCCTTGACTTTAGAAGCTTGTTGTGTGACAATGATTGCTACGAGATGAAGTGGGGCTAATATATCGGTGCTTGGGAGAGAATTGGTAGATGGTTCGTGAGATGGACTCTTGTCGATGAGAAGAAGCAACTTGAAGTTGCTTGACGAGAATATTTGGAGATGATTCCTTGGTGAAGCATCATCGGACTTGAGTCTTTTGGCTTGGAGCGACTTCATTCTCTCGTAATCCTTCTCAAGTGGGTAGAATGTCTTTGAAGATGATGATTTGTCCTCATGATCGATTGTATTTGCGAAATAGGACATGATCGGGAAAATCCTTGACTTGTTTCATCGTTAAGCGAGTTGTACATCGAGCATTGATTTTCACCACCCTTCTCATTTCATCTTTAGTAGGAGGTTTCTCTTTGTCCTTCGAGCTTTGATGGCCCTCTTTTGTGCGATAGCTTCTTGCTTCCTTTGTCTTCCCCGAGCCATCATTCGCTCCACATAATTGTCACTGAGGAAATCTCCACCTAGTATACTTTGAGCAAGAGAAGGTCTTGAAATGACTTGTCGAGTTAGAATATCCCGTGTTCGTGAGCATTTGAACCCGCATTTCATCCAGTTCCCTTCTTCTCTCGTGGAGTTAAAGATGAAAAGTTCTCTGTTTCAAGTTGATGAGCCAATACTTCACTTTTCTTTGACTTCTCAAACTCGGCCAATCTACTTGCTTGACCTAGTCTTTCCTCCTCACTTACAGTGTCGGACCAAGCTCATCTTGATTATTACATCTTTCCCTTTATTATCGGGCTTCTTAGCACACTCATCTTGATTAAATCAACGATTTGAACTTGATGCGATACCAAGTCAACATGTTGATGCAAATTATCAATTGAGTGGTCATGGCAACAACATCGAAAAATCTGCTTGAAGGTGAAGGGCTGACGGTTCTTGAGCAGAGGAAGATTGACCATGATCGAAGATGCATCCTCCATTTGCACATCGCCAGATGCTGCCTTGTCAACATCGGGTTCCTTTGAAGCTTGAAGATACCTTATGAATATAAGATCTCTTTCTTCTTTTGTAAGGATGTGTTCCTTCTTCTTAGAGGAAGCAACTCATCGATGAAGGATCATTGAGAGAAACATCGACCAACATATCCAGAGACTCAAAATGAGGTACTTTTGTTCTTCATCGGAAGAAACCACAAGCTTCCTTTTGGAGGTCCTTTCGCTTTGTCCTCTAATTCCTTGACTTGATTTTGCGGTTCTTCAATCTTTCTCCCAAGAGAAGACTTGGTCTCGCAAGCTCCTTTTCGAGACTAGTCACCTCGGTAGCATACACGCTGACAAGAGCATAAGCAGATGAGAGTGTAATAGGGTCCTCGGCTCCACCAGCAGATTGCTCGTGGTGGGGGAGCTTCATTGGACCTTTCGGTAGTATCATGGTCATGCTCAATGTGAGGAAGATCTTCATTGAGAGGATCCCTAACGGGACTTGGTGTGGGTAGTCTATTAAGATTAGACTCATCATGAGTAACTATTGTGGGTGATGGATCGGGACAAGGTGGGTGATGCGGAGCAACATGAGTTGCTTCAGCAGTTGATGAGGGCCTCATCTATGTTAACTAATGGATTACCATCGAGCAACAGTGAAGTAGGAGGAACATTAGCCACATTCTCCTCATCGCCACCTCATTGCCTTGGGGCAACATGGGCGCAAGCAAGGATGATGTCTCCGAAAGTGAGTTCTCATGGTTGCAAATAATTTAGCGCTTAAAGCACCTATGGGATAGAAGGATTGGACTTGTGTAGTGGTGTCTAAAATCATTTGCAAAAACCTTGGGTACATTAAAAACTTCGCTTTTTCTTTTGAATATTTTCAACCATGTTTTCAAAAATATACTTAGAAAAATTGAAAGTTATCCTTGGGAAAGACACACAATACCATATCCCAGTTGGGTGAAGGCGGTCCCATCCTTCCGACTTGTTGCTTATGCATTGAGCGGTGTGTGAACGAAAACCTCCACTTCGGGCAAAGTTCCTTTTTGACCACATATCGGTCCTTGTACCACGATAGCCAATTGCCCTTAGCCCGAAGCACGCCTTCACGATTAGTGTGAAATGCTCCATTAGCATCTTCCAGTGAAGCTTCCTCCGAATTAGGTCCTATGTCACTATGTGCTCTGTTCCGTCAATCACGACCCTAATCTCTCGCCTCATTCCTCTCTTGATGATTCCCAAACCGAGTAACCAGAGATTCATATATCTCATTTGGAGAATGAGTTAGAGCATAACAAATCTTGGACCTTTTCAAGAATTCCACCATTGGTTCGTACAATTCATATCCCTTACCGTTTCCCAGAAATGCAACTTTGTTGTGATCATGTTTAAATTCAAGAGCCATGAGGGATATAAGTTTTGATGGTTATGTTTCTCGAAGTGGTGAGTGTTTTGTGGATGCAGGATGAGAGGGAATTGGATTGATTTGAAGAGAGTGATGGTGGAGTGATAGTTTTTGCCCAAATAATAGTCAAAGTAAAATGGATCGTTTGGTTGACTGTTGCTGACGTGTATATAAACTTTGACCAAAACCATAATCACACTTGAAACAACACATGGTTAATCTGTGAAGTTATAACTCAATGAGATGCATCAAAGATAAGAATATCTTGGTAAGTTTCTAGAATTCTTGTGCCACCCACTGCATTAATTTTCATTGAACCTCGAACCCGTCTATAAATGATCCCAATGCTACTTATCTCTTCATCAAGATCCTAAATATTTACCACAAACCCTAGATGTAAAAACCAAACCCCATTAACCAAATTGCACCATGAATACCAAACACGAGATCATAGATCTTTTGGTGCATCAACACACATCGATAGATTAAGAAGTGTGGATGATTATGCAAATAGATGAAGCACACAGGAGACTTTATTTTTCTCCGTCATCATGTGTGGTCATCGTCATCATCAATCGTTTGCATCAATCCATCCCCTCCATTTTGGTCCTTAGCATCTTCGTCGAGCTGGTCATGCATATCCAACCATCTAGTTAGACGGAATGGGTGGTTATGCAAGACCTACAAAAGCAAAGCCAGCATCTAACGCATATCCAACATTCACTTAGATTTCGGAATGGAAGATATACACTAGATTAGGATTAGCTTAAGTGTACTTCTCGTATCTTGAAGATGCATATGTAGTAGGTTGACTTTATGTAAGCTGTAAGCTGTAAACTGTTTCTTGAATGAATGAATGAATGAACAATTTGACTTCTATTTCTTTTCTTCAGTATAATAACTTCAGTGGAATCAAATTGTTTGCTTTAGTACTTTTACTATCAGAAGAAACAAGAAACAAACTTTTAGCTATCTTGACCATGTACCATTGAGTCACACTTGATGAATTTGAACTTGATTATGGAATGGACAAACTGCAATCCAGACAACTGCAAAACAGACACAAAAATACACAAGAACAACACAAAGACAAACAAACTAAAGATTTATTAGAAGTTAGTGTTAGTAAAGAATTCAGAAAAACAGAGGTTTAAATGCAAATTAGAGAAAATTAAAAAGATAAAATATATTAAATAAACGCTATCACTATAGGCAAAATGATGTTTTTACAAACCTAATATCAGAAGAAAATCTATAGGAAAAGGAAAACTATTTATAGAAAAATATGACACAAAAATATGCAGAGTTTGCACAAATCCTCCCCTGAGGCATATGCCTCCCCTGAGGCCTATGCCTCCCCTTAAACTATGCAGTCAAGGGTTTAGCATTCCAATATTGACCACAAGGTGTTGAAACCTTGGTCCATCAAAAGCTTTTGTTAATAGGTCTGCCACATTATCATCGGTATGAATTTTAGCCACTTTTATCAAATGTTTTCATATGCATCTCTTATAAAGTGGTGCACGATTTCAATGTGTTTTGTTCGATCGTGAAAAACTGGATTTTTACTATGCGGATGGTACTTTGATTATCTATATGAATTGTAGTGTTCATGAAGTTGTACCCATAGTCCATCAACTGGTTTTGAATCCAAAGGACATGTCCACAACAATTTGCGAAGATCAACGCATCTCTTCTTGATGGTTGAGGCGACCACAATGGTTTGTTTCTTGCATTGCCAAGAAATCAACCTCTTGCCAAGAAATTGGCGACCTCAGTTATGGATCTTCTATCCAGTTGCACCAAGATAATCACCGTCACTATATGCTTCCAACTTGAAAGGAGACTCTTTTGGGTACCAAAGGCCTAAAGAGGTTGGCCTTTGAGGTACTTAAAGATCTTTTGACAAAGATTGAGATGGGAAGTAAGTGGAGTGACTTGATGCCGAGAACAAACACTCACAAAGAAACGTAATATCGGTCTTGAAGTCGTTAGATACATCAATGAACCAATCATGGACTGTCATGGATGAACATTCACAGGTAGATCGGTTCATTATTTGCTTCGATCTTTGGAGCTTCATAAGGTGTTGTGGCGATCCTAACACCTTCCATACCAAACTTCTTCAAAATGTCTCTCACATATTTATCTTGACAGATAAAGATGCCATCTTGTTCTCACGAACTTGGAGACCCAAAAGAAAGTAAGCTCACCCATAGCACTCATTTGAAATTCACCTTCATAAGTTCCTCAAATTCCCAAAGACTAAGCTTCGTTTGTGGAGCCAAAGATAATGTCGTCCACATAAACTTGCACAAGAATGATGTCGAATAATTCTTCTTTAGGAACGTAGTTTTATCAATAGCACCTCTCCTATAGCCATGCTTCAAAGGAATGATGAAAGCCTAGCATACCAAGCTCTTGGTGCACGATGTAAGCCATATAGAGCTTTAACAACCTTGTAAACATGATTTGGGTGATTTGGGTCTTCAAATCCCTTGGGTTGAGTGACATAAATCTCTCTTCAATCTCACCATACGTAAAAGCACCTTTGACATCCATCCGATACACCATGAAACCCATGTAAGAAGCATATGCCAAGAAAATGCGAATTGCTTCAACTCGCAACAGGGCAAACACTTCATCATAATCAATCCCTTCCTCTTGTCTCAAGCCTTGAGCTACTAATCTTGCTTTGTTTTTGATCACAACACCCCGAGCATCTCTCTTATTCTTCGAATCCACTTTGTCCCAATGGCATATTTGCCATCGTGAGTGGAACCAAAATCCAAACCTGCGATTGTGAAATTGTTGCATTTCTTCTTGCATTGCTTCTAGCCGACTTGAATCGTTAAGAGCTTGAGAAACACTTGTTGGTTCCACTTGAGAAAGAAAACAAGCAAGCAGACAATGTTTGAAGTCCGTGTGATTGTCTCTTTGTTTGGTTGGAGACATAAGAGAAAAGCAATATGCCCAAATTGAGGACTTGTTATAGCCCTTCGAGTTCTAACAGTGCCGAAGATCACCTATGATGTTGGATTGAGGATGAGCAATGTTGATCCTCCGAGTAGCGGTGGGGTGACTTCAATGGATGAATCAAGATTAGTGATTGTTGGTTCAAATTCAAGATCATAAGAGGGTGAAGTGAAAATGCCGACTTTGGGTTGATGATTTCCAAGATCGGAGGGTTTTGGAAATTGTGTATGAGGTTCTCCAAAGTCGAAGACACTTGAGAAGGAACATGAGAAGAAACAAGATAGCCTTCAAGCAGATTTGTGGATGGTAGGTGTGACAGAGTCAACTTCAAGAGATACATGGTTTCTCTGACTCCTTCAAGAGCAACCTCTCCATTCGCTCGCTTCAAGCTTAGCGAAGAAATTCTTGAGTCTCAAGCCTAGCAAGGTCCTCGGCATAATGAGAGTCATCTTCATCACTCTTATCAAGAATCTCCTTGGAGGTGGTACCGCAATATTGTTAGGGAGAAAGAAGGCACAAGTATAGGTTGCTCATCATCTTCAAACTCATTTTCGAGTCATCATCTAAGGGACTGCATTGTAAGTGGGAGAAGCTTGAGGACCCGCATTTTGGTTAGCCAAGTGTCTAGTGTAACCTAAAGAATCGCTAAGTAGTCAAGGTCAAAAGACCACGTATGACCCCGTCCTTGAACATTATGCTTATCTTCCAAAATCTCGTGTTCGTCTCCTCTATCTTCTTGGCTTGCAAATTGTACACCACAGATGCCTTACTATGAGTTTGAATAACCCACAATATAACCATCATCGCCTTTTCATCAAACTTTCCCAACGGATCACGGTGTTCGAATGGTCACTTGACAACCAAAAGGTTTTAGGTAGTGAATGACAGAACCTTCCCAAAGAGAAGTTCATATGGTGTTTTGAGTTGAGGTCTAGTAATGGAGACCTGTTTAGCACATAGCACTGTGCCAACAACTTCATCCGAACATAGTGGGCGGTTTAGAGTCGCAAGCATAGATCTTGCGACCTCTATTAAGGTCATATTCTTTCTTTCACCACCCCATTTTGTTGTGGGGTTCTTGGATTACTATAGTCCCTTTTATACCTTTTGACCCACGAGTTCTATTAGAATAGCATTTTGAACTCGTCCCATTATCACAATCGAATTCCCTTAACCTTTTTTTCAACCGATTTTCAACGAGTGATGAATTCATCAAGACTTGAGATGTTTCATCTTTGGTTACGAGAAAGAAAACCCAACAAAATCGCTATAGCCATCGCTGATAACCAAACATAAGTACTTATGATCAATGCTTGACTTGAGTTGGACCAAACAGATCCATGTGGAGCAACGAAGAGGTTCAATAATGATGCTCATAGCATTGATAGCTTTGTAAGAGGCTCGTGTTGTTTTCCTTTGTTGCAAGCGACACAATTATGATCATTGGTGAAAACTTTGGAGGAAGACCTTCAACAAGACCCATTTTAGAGAGTTTGTTTATGGTCTTGAAATTCACATGAGCCATCCTCCTATGCCATTTATTAGACTCATCGAGAGATGCTTTAGCCACCAAACAAGTGAGGTCACCACCGTTGAACTTCATTAAGGTTGAATGTGTATAAATTGTGAGTTCGAGGAACTTTCGTGAAATTGAAGTGTCTTACGGGAGTTTGAAGTCTTTAGACAAAGACAAGACATTCATTCTCGAGAGAGAGAACTTTGTTCTTAGTGTCACAGATTTGTGAAACGGAGAACAAGTTGAAATCTCAAGTTCCTTAACATAGTACACATTTTCAAAATCCGATGAGGTGTCTTTATGGTGCCCTTCCTGTGATACTCCCATCACTTCCTCCAAAAGTCACATTGCCTCCTCCTTCTATAGGAACAAAATTGTGCATCATATCTCTGCTCCCGCACATGCTTCGAACAACCACTATCAACAATACCAATATTCTTATGCTTAAGGGATGATCCTACAAACAACAACAAAATATATACAAATGGTTAGTATCGATGGAGGTTCAAGTCATTCTTGACTTGAACACGCTTTGTGGATCACGTGTTTAGGACATGAAGATTTAGAGGATCCACCATTGTTCTTGGTCCTCCATTGATGATTGGGTCCCTTGTTAGTCCAAGAACAACTCACGAGGACTTCACAAGAAGGTTCTCCCATATCCCATCCCAAATACATAGAGTCAACATATGTAGGCCAATAACTATGATTAAAGTATGGGCTAGTTGGTTGCACATAAGGTCCGCAACCGAATTTCTCCAATGAGAGTCGGATTAGTCGCTTGTGGGACATAAGGTGGAATATTATCAACATTGGTCCATTTAGATTTGTGTTTACGGTGAGTAGCACATGCACCCAATCTTTGCTCATAAAAATCACAATCCTTAATTAAATGAAATTTACTTCCACATACAAAACATGTCTTCTTCTTGGAAGATTTATTCAAATAGGGAGATGTTTGATTACATGAAGAAGTACTTAAATTAGAAACATTCAAGGAATTGTTTTAACAGATCGATTATTCAAAGATTTAAAGATAAGCCTTCGTAAGAAACTGCCTTGGAATTTGATTCCTCGCCAGCCTTCCTAGAAGGCTTGCAAGTAGACAGGGGTGCAGTCTTGGGTGTAGGCTCGGGCTTGGGAAGGTCGACTTCTCATTTGAATCACAACTTTCATAGGAAGTAGACCCTGATCCGATGAATTGTCACCGTCGAGCAAGAGACAAAGTCATTAGATGAGGTATCGAGTGCAGCGTGTCTTTGACTTTACGCCATATAGATGATGTGATCCATCAAAGTCAATGATGGAAAGGTCAATGGGCATAAATTCACCTCTAATAGGTCCGGGGACATCATGCATTTCACCTTCTTTAACAAAGTCACTAACTTTGTCGGTGTGGATTTACCACCATCATACTTAGCTTCTACTCCTACATACTTTTGAAAGCCTAATCCTAAGCCGAGGTTACCGATTGATGTTATAGATTTCTCTAGCCGATTATCACCGAAATTAACCATTCCTTATGCCTAGCTATTTCCTCGCCTAGTTTTTCTTTAAGCTCTAGGTTCTCGACACATCTTCATCCTTTGCTTTCTCGAGGCTTTAAGTAATTATTTGCAACTTCTAGATCAAACTGTAACACCTTTATCTTTTCTTCATAAGCTATTTGATTCTTTTGAAACTATACTTTTGTCTTTCTCTCGCTTTTTAATGCTAGTTTATGAGCTTCATTTTCAACATAGCATTCATCAAACTTAGGTTTCATAGCATCATATTCTTCTTTAAGTTCATTGTATCTTAGACTACAACCAAATATACATTGTGTACACGAGATAGTCCCATCAAGGCAAACCGATCATGCCTTTCATCCGAAGTGCACCTTGCCAAGAATCCAAGCTTATCAAGATTATGAGCTTCCTCATTCACGTGTTCATGTGCGATCCAGCTTGACTGTTCATCCATGGTGAGAAGAGTCAAGCTCCGACTTCTGTTGTTTCTCGCGATAGGAAAGGTAGTTAGCTCCATCTCCACTCTTCTTGTCTTTACATTCCTTGAGAAATGCCCCATCCGGTGACAAGTGAAACACTTGACTTTTCTCCTATCAAAGCGAGTGGTTCCTTTCCTTGAAAGCAAACTTCCTCCTGACTTCTCTTCAAACCTTTTGATGTCCACCGACAAAGAATGCCACCGCATTTTCGCCATCTCCTCCATTTCAAGTGGGTCCAACTGATCAAAGTCTTCATATGCAAGATACTGCTGAGTATCATAGTCAGCAACAAATGAATGAAGTACATCCTCCATCACACTACTAGTCTTAGTTTGAGAAGATGGTGGAGTGGGACGAGTGTTATGTGGTGGAGTGGGAGTGCAAGATGATGGAAAGTAGTTGGAACTAGGAGATGATGGAAAATAGTTGGAACTAGGAGCGTACCATCATGTTGGAGTGAGATGTCCCAACAAAAGTCGCATGGCCGTAAGAAGATGTACGGTAGGAGTTCGACATCGTTCAAGAGTTACGAGTCATTATACTGCTCATCAAAGGTGAGCATGTCCAACCCACCTTTAGCCTTGAGGGCAATACTTACATGTAACCATGATGGAGGCAAAGATCAAGGAACTTTGAGTTGCATACTCATCATTATCGTTTTGCATTCACCGGTTTAGTGACTCAAGATCCTATGGAACTGTCGTATCCCTTGTGGATACCTTCTTCTTCGGAGATATTAAAGTCCCGAAATTGTTGTCTCAAAGATGGACTTCCTCATTCTCTTTGATTCTTCATTTCCACGAACCTTGCTTTGAGAGCCATCCAGATGTCCTTTGCATCATCCATATGGTGAAAATCACATGTGATCTTCGAGAATGGCTTGAAGCGAAATAGTTTTACTTTATGCTCTCTCGCATAGCGGCACCTCTTCAGCAGCTTTGGGAGGAGCCATGATAAACTTCCCATCCACATGCGGAATCATTTTCTTTAGACTGCTTCCTTTCTTTACTACCTCCCACGATTCCAATCAATATTGAAATCCAGTTTTCCATCTTCATCGTCCAAAGATCATACTCTTCCTTTTCAAATAAGGAAATTTACCATTGTTTGTTTGAAAGACTAAGTTGTTGCATGGAATTGGTGTTGGTGTTGTTTGTGTTGGTGACCTCGGTTTCATTATCGATCCGTGCATGGTGAGTTTATGTATGGTTGTATGGGGGTGAGAATGGTTCTTAGTATCGTAGAGACTTTCTCGAGGCTCTGATACCACTTGTTGTAATCACAAAGACCTTGATAGATCTTAAGCACTCGGAGATCGTTAGTGTTGCCTATGTAATCACAAGCAAACTAATAGAAGATCTCTACAACTTGTATTATATAGCGGAAAGTAAATACAAGTTATAATAACTAAGAACTCTTTGATCCTCTATGGATCTTTTGATTATAGAAACTCTATGTTTCGGATAGTTTACAAGACTTGAAAGACTTAAGAAAAACCTTATCTATTACAAACTATTATGGTTCCTTTTAGAGGCAAGAAACCCTAATGACTCACGGCGCTTACATATGTACGCTCCTAATACAAACATAGACCAAGCATGCATCTAGACAACCATGCAACTAATCATATTGTTTTACTAATCATATTGTTTATTCTGAGTAAGCTCTATTCAATACGGCGCCAACCTATCTTTCATACGGCGCTGACTTTTCCTTCATACGGCCTACATACAGAGCTTATCTCTCCTACGTGGATTCGCACTTTCAGTGAAACATGATTTACTTTAACACTTCACGATGTATAACTTCAAATAGAATCCATTCTTCTTCTAAGAATCTCTTGGCAGATACTTGCGTAATCGAGTTTACCTTAATTCCCAACAAAAATATTTGTTTCTTTTATAAACCTTCGAGAGTTAGCAAGGAGTGCCCTTTCCGAAATTCAAGTGTTCGGGTCATTTAGGTACTCCTCACTTGATCTCTCATCGGGCTCATCATCGAATTTTCACGAAAATCTTGAACAACATTGTTAGAATAAAAGCGCTTGATATTGGTGATGAGGTGGTGGTCGGGGACTTCTTGACTTCGAGACTTCTTTAAGTCGGTATCGTCTTGATGAGATTTTCCTCAGACAAATTTCCCATAAATTTCGTGAAGCTCAAGATTTTGGATATGATTAGCATTCCCGAGTCCCCGTGAGAAATTCAACCACTTCTCGTGGAGACTGTTGACAAAACCAACATTGATTTCATGTTTGGACAACTTAACACCATCATTAGAAAGTTCATTTAAAAGAGTTTTGTATCCGTGTAAGTTTGAGAGAGTTTCGAGTCCTTAGCCTCAAGGTGTTATACTCAAGTTTCGTGTCCATTATCCTGCTTTCCTTGGTATCGATGGTCCTTCATGACTATGAACTAGGTCATCCCAGTTTGCTTAGTCAGTACTACGACTTATAATGATTCCATAATATCGTCGGGAAGACAAGATATTATGATACTTTTGAGTCTTTGGTCCCGTTGACCACTCTCCTTTCATCCTGGGTCCACCGAGCTTGATTTGGGCAACCCTTCAAAGATCTTTGGGACAAATGGACCTTCATTTATACACTTGATATAATAAGGTTCCATCCCAATCAAATAGCAAAGCATTCGCTTTTCCATTTGTTGAATTTGCCAACTTCAAGTCTAGGGCAACAATTTGAATAAGCTCCACCCTTTTATCGACTAGTTGGGGTACATCAATTTCACCATTTAGGATCCTAATTTAAAAACTTTTAGAGGCCTAAAAATGAGTTTTATAATTAGCCTTGCTCGATACCACTTGTTGTTCCCTGCTCACTATCGTTTAAAATAGTTTAAGTATATAAAACAAGTTATTAGTGAACTATGACCTAAATTAACATAAGAAGACACACTAAGTAATTTTCAACATCATATTCTTATTAGAAATAAATCCACAAAGAATCGCTACCCAAGTACTCATGAATAGTACTTGGGATTGAAATGACAAAGTTGGGTGACTCCTCTCTAAGCTCAAAGCTAAGTCCGAGCACAACTCTTAGAGCTCACCGAGCTATCTCGTGAACTAAGTTGATTTGGAGGAGTGAAAAGATGGCTTCATGTATGTGTGTTTTACAATTCACAAGCTTAACCTTTTCACTCTATCTCTTATGCTATTTATACATGTATGATATTTGATTCTTTCCTAAGTGACAAGCGACATCATACGAGGACAAAATACCGATGTATTTTGTCTCATTTACAAAGACTATTCTAGGTAAGAGACAAGACTACTTTCCTAAGTTCGGTGATGACACCGAGCCCGATCTTTTCCCATTCGTGAAAGTTGACTTTGGTTGATAAGGACTTCGCCTTATCCGATTCAACCTTTCCCGCCTTGTCCCGCTCTTTCTTGATCTTTACATTCTTCGCCTTCTACTTGAGTTTGTCTTGATGTAAGAAGTTGGAGAGAATCTTAGGATTCAAAGTGAGTTATTGTCATCACCACCGAATCCATCATCTTCTTCTTGACTCGCCTTCACCCTTTAAGTTCCGCCTCATCGAGTGGAGAGACTTCTTCTTCGCCTCATACCTTGAGTATCCTCGAAGATAACTCACCGAGAGACTATGCACTCAGTGACTTGTTTGTGTTAACGGATTAAACACTTGCTATTTTCTATTCAAATCCTAGATTAAGGGGTTTGGGTATTTATCGAACCCAACAAAGATTTCAAGAAGTTTAAGATCCAAACATTACCAGGGCATAAAATCAGAAGGCTGATGTATCAAGCAAGCTTGCTTCAGTAACATTTAACCACTTAACCAAAGAAGTCCTGGTAGAAGTCTTGGAGAAACCCTTGACCGATGAGAAAGGTATGAACGCCATTGTCGAAGAGGAAGAAAACCACTTGATGACACCAATCGTCAAGTTTCTCAAAGAATGGATCTGACCGGAAGATCCAAATGAAGCGAGGAACGTTCGAATGAAAAATCCTCACTATGTTATAGAAGAGGGAGTGCTCTTTAAAAAATCATACTTGGGCCTGATGTTACGCTGTGTCGGCCCATTTCAGGCCAATTATGTAGTCCAGGAGGTTCTTGAAGGGGCATGCGGTATGCACTCCGGGCCAAGGTCAGTAGTGGCGAAGTTAATGAGACACGGGGTATTACTGGCCGACAATGCACATGGACGCAAGGGAGAAAATTCAAAAGTGCGATTCTTGCCAAATACATGCTCCGTCCCCAAGTTACCCAAAACATTCATGATGTCCATCATGGCAACTTGGCCCTTTTACTAATGAGGAATGGATGTCATAGGACCTCTTACAGAGAGCACTGTTTGCAAGTTCGGTTTTACCGAGAATCATAGTGACAGATAATGGAACTAATTTTGTCAATGATCCGTTCAAAGGTTGGTGTGAGAAATTAAAAATAAAGCAAATGAACACCGCATTATCTCATCCCCAAGCAAATGACTTAGTAGAAAGATCTAACAATAGTCTTATGGAAGGGCTTAAGACTCGTCTTGGAAGAGAAAGAACCGGATGGGTAGATGAGTTGCTGAATGTTCTCTGGGCACATTGGACTTCACTCAAAACAAGTAATGGAGAGACCCTTTTAGTCTCACGTAGGAGGTGAAGCGGTCATACCGCAGAGATCGGAATGCCAAGACATCGACTATGATGCTTGATGAGACTCGGAGCGAAGAAGAACAATGTTTAAATTTAGACTTATTGCAAGAAAGAAGGGATTCTACAGCTATTCAAGAAGCAAAGTACAAAGCAAAGGTGGAGTAGTACTACAATCGCAGGGGCAAACCCGTATCTTTCAAAGTGGGGGATTTTGTTTATAGAAAAAATAAAGCTAGTAGAGTAGAGAATCAAGGAAAGCTGGGCCCTAATTGGGAGGGTCCATATCGGGTAACGAAAGCATACGATAATGGTTTTTATAAGCTGCAAATGATGGAGGAAAAGGAGGTCCCACGCACTTGGCATGCAACCAATCTTAGGAACTGTTTTTATAATGACTATTGTGGTTATCCCAAATATGATGTAACTTAAACTATTTCCAATCATCAATGACAAGAACAACTGCTTCCCAACTTCCCGGGAGGAGCAATGTTTCGGACAAACATTTGATAGTAACACTATTGTGGTTTTCTCGGTCGGTGGCCACCGCCGGAGATTAACGTTATACCCGAGTGCAAGTTCATTTTGGATGCCCGAGCATAAAAATGTTTCGGATGCCCGAGTGCAAGTTCATTTCGGATGCCCGAGTGCATGTTCATTTTGGATGCCCAAAATACAAATTCATACCGAAGGCTGATTACACATCACAAAGTGATAACAAAATTACACATCACAAAAGTAGATCAAAGACCATTAACCACCGACAATAAGGCACAACATTCACAAAACAAAGTACTTGAATATGTTTTTACATAATGGCATGTGACCGATGGTAAAAAATAAATACACGTAGATAATGATAACTGTCTGATACATAAAAAGTGATGTAAAAATAACTAAGTATTGGTAGGGGGACCTTCAACAGGTGGAGTAACTTTCAAGAAGGGTGGTCAGAATGAGCTCCTCATCAATCGCAGGCTTGATGGATGCACCGACTATCCCTTGAGGTGTAGGTGCATCAGGGAACAAGTTCATGATATCGCCTAAAGGTAGACTGTAGGATTCAACAATCTTCTTGATGTAGGGATAGTCCGCAGAGAAAAGTATTTTATACTTTGACTTCCACAATGACGGACGATCCATATTAAGCTTCTTGGTATTGCCTAAAACCTGGCCTATCTCCTCATATGTCCGGCCAAGTCCCACTCTACCAAGCCAACCGGCTTGAAACGTCGAGCTTTAGGGTTTTCCCAAGCTTTTCTTGTGTTCGGGTTGTCAAGAAGTCGACGAAAGATGGTAGAAATTAACACATTGATGATATTGTTATCGATCACTTGACTTGTCCAACCTCCGCCACCAACTTCTTGTTCTCCTCCTCCAACCGCCAAATGACTCGGACTTAGCATTAAGTTCATTCTCCAACTTTTAATAATCTCAAGATGCCTCATAGAATTCTCCTCTACTCGCTTTCTATTTACATCAACACCTTCTAACCGCTCCAACAACCCTTTCTCCTCATAGCACAAGCATCATAATGCTTTCTCATAGTTTCATGCTCAACTGATAACTTCGGTACAAATATGTCTGTATTCGATCCTCTCGGTGGCAGATAACCTTTCGCCATCCGCTGACAACCCTCATGGATGTAAGCGATCTCGAGGTCGAATTGAGATGCTCAAATCTCAAAAATCTCTCCCTACGTCCACAACGCTCATTCCAAATTACTCATAAGCTATTCGAGTTAGATGAACATCACTCAATTCGTCCAAAGATTGTTGAATAGTCGGAGTGGGAAGGTGGGTGAGAAGCTCTTGGAAAGCTTGAAACGAATTCATACGAATACCATTGCGTAGAGTCCATGCAAGAGAAAAATAAGCACCTAACCCCAGTGTTCACCTAAAATCACAAGCAACTAAGTATGAACATAGTATAAAAAGGCGGAGTGATCTTTGTCATTCAAGTAAACCGGACATACCGAGTCATCCGAGTAAATCTCGTGGAAGGAAGGAGGGTGTATATGAGCGAGAATCTTTGGATGATAAAGTCGCAAGCAAAATCCCTTATTAAGTATGAGTTCAAAGATAATTATAAGAACAACATAAATAAATTAATACCATCGAAATGATGAGGATGAGAGTTCTCGAGGGATCTTCATGAGCATCTTGGACGGGAGGTGTGGGAAGACGATCTCGATTTTAAACCATGTTCTCGTCCATATTTTCCTCGTTTCCATTCCACCACATGGTGAGTTGTCAACACCTCCTTCCTCCCCTTCCTAAACAATTACGGTGACATTTTGTTGTCCCGGTATGGCCTGGTTAATAGGAAAGGCATCCAAGGTGTGTTCCGCGGAGGAAATTTTTTCCTCTTGATCAACCTTCCCCTTTTATTTCTTGTTTTAGGGGTGACAAAGGGTCATTCTCCTGCCCTCTTGTTGCTCTAAGCTTTTGAGGTAGCTTTTTTCTCCAAGGCTAGTCTTTCTTTCTTCTATCGGGCCATAACAACCTCCGGATCAAGTTTCTCGGCTCTCAACATGAGTGGATCTTTTGCCGAAATCAACTGCCCAGGCTCCAATGTATCTGTAGTATTCTTCGGACTGGTGTGACCTTCGGGAACATGCTCCCCTTTGCTCACAACGACGCCTTCCCACTCCGGCAGCTCAAGATACTCTGACATTGTAACAACTACAAAACAAGAAAAATGGATAAGAAGATGGGTAAGAAACACAAATAAGGCACATGCTAAAATTAATAAACGGGTAAAATTACCATTCCCCCCGGCATCCTTTAGTATGGAATCGTACTCAGGATTCTTAAAGACCGTTGACAAACCGGATATCCATAAAAGGCTCGTACTAAGCTTCCGGAGAAGAATGATCTTTTCACTGAGTTTCTCAGCGTCTGACTCAGAATAATTTATTGGAAAGTCATCAGTTATCCTTGAATATTTATGCCTCCAAGCCATGGCGTCCGGGATTGCATGTCAAAGTATTAAAAAGAAAATTTTCAAACCTGTTAAGACCTCTTGAAAACAATTTTTAGCCTTTTTCCCGTTTGGTTCTCAAAGGAAAACCAATGTCCTTGTTTCCACAATCTATTAAACACCCAGAATAATGAAACGATGGGCCTAACATTTGGGTTATAACAAATATGACCCGGTGTAATCCTATCGGGACAAGTTGGGTGATATGAACCTTAAAATGCTTTATGACTGCCAATAAAAAGTTAGAAAAAGGAATCTTAACCCCTCCCTGATCTAATTGTTGGACATATATACCTATTTTGTTTTTTGGAAGTTTATTCATGGTCATTCCGGGAGGTGGAAGTTGAGGGTTTAATTCCTGCAGAATGCCATAGTCGGAAACCACTCAGTCTAATTCTTCTTGATTTAATTAGGAGACAAATATATGCATATCTAACTTGGGGATAACCTTCAGTTTTGGTTTTGGAACATTCATTTCTCCCGGTTCGCTTTTGACCATATTTAAAAGGATTCCAAATGAGAATATATATAAACAATTACGAAGGAGAAAGTAGAACGCACATTAAACAAAACTTTGATAAAATTACCGCCGAGAAAATATATATATATATATATATATATATATATATATATATATATATATATATATAGACAAGCGTTCAAATGAGAAGGTCTTTTTGTGAGAACGAGAAGAGATCCTAGCCTTTCATTTAATTCTCCTCCTAATTCAATCCAACAGCTGAGATCGCTCCTCCCGATTTACACTAGAGATTCAATAAACATTGGCATTTTCGACCATTTAGATTTCAGACTACTATAAAAGATTAAAAATGCACACATCTCATATTTTAAGTGTGAAAACCCAGGAATTCTCTCAATAAATCATTACTAATCACAACAGACCTTCGCAACGTTCATCACCCTCACCACCATAGTTATTCACCGCCGTAATCACTATCGATTTCATCGTTCACCACCGATAATCGGTACCGTCCTACCACCACTATGTTCATCAAGACTCTCTCTGGTTCATCGGCACCACCAACCACCACAACAATCATCACCGACACCACAATGCTTCATTGATTATCATCATTATCATCATCGATGAAGTGCGAATTAAGCTTTTGATTCAATGATTATTGGTAAATTATTTTTTCTATATATTTAGTAATTAGTTATATATTTTGAAACCGATGATGAAATTGAACATATAGATCCGTATGAATGTGTCTTTCAAGATTTAATATTTAATTTTCACATGTGAGCAACTTGTTCGAATTTAATTTTCACATATGAACAAGTTGTTCGAATTTAATTTTCAAGGTGAATTAAGTTTATTTGAATGTTTGATCAAGATAAATTCTTTTTCGTGCTTTATATGTTTTATGTTAGCTATTAGTTATGTTGATGTGTAATTTAGATGATTATGTATACTTGATGAAGAAATTGAAAGTTGAACTTGTTTTTTTCTCGTTCTCTGTCAATGCACACTAGGTGTTCGCTGAAATGCTAATTTTCTTCACATGTGAAGATAGGTAGATGTTTTTAGTTGGCGCCCATTATTAGCTTAATTCATGTAATAAAACCTCCCGAGTTTCAAGGTCTTGTATATTACTTTGTATATAGAGAAACTTATGGCGGTTGAAACTGATATAACCTACCTCATTTAGTAGTTTGTTCTAAATGGTCACCAGTAGTGGTCTTTTTTTTTCTTGGTGAAGAAGTTGTTTCTCACATGTGAAAAAATGAGGTGTGCTAAAAAATGATAAGCAGCTTGATTGGCCTTTACGTTTTCAGTGAGAACCGCGAAGGCTAACCTAGTATGCGGGTTTGAAATTGTTTCTCTTGGTATGTTTTCACACGTGAACAAATAGTAGTGTCACATGTGAAAATAGTTTCTCAACTAAGTGTGATTCTAGTTATGGCAGTCCAGTGGTTTGGGAAGATCTTACATATGAGTTTCAAGGTAATCACTCATAAAGTCAGTATGGTACAAACATGCCATAAATGTCAAATTTTGCACGTCTTGAAAATGTCATTTAATGGGTACTTTAGTAAACCTTGTAAAGGCACGTAAAGCTCATACACATTGTTTTTTATATGTGATCTTGTGGTATATTGACTTGTCAACTCTTTTTCCTCAAAATTATGACAAGGGATGTGGAGGACACCGATATCGAAACGTGGAAACTACTAGCGGATGTACCAAAATAACGAGATAGGCGCTTTTGTGTTTTGTAATTGGTTTTCCTTCTACCACTTGGGTGAACTACTTGAATAGGATTCATATAAGAAACGTACTATCAAATACTATTAAATTGCAAAGCTTGAATGAGCGGAGAACTTCGCATAAATATCTAAAGTAAAGCACGTTATGTTTTCCAAATATTTGACTTATTTTATCTTGGTTTTTATTATTCATTATTTGTTTAGGTATTGTACCCAATACACATGCATTTAAAATGTTTTTATGTAGTATTATGATCAAGATTGCCTACTTAACAAGTGTCATTAGCTAAGAACCTCTTTGTAATAGCTTTTGTTTTGGATCACCGGTGGAACATACATTAAAGCTATTTTTCATTGTCCACAAGCAACTATTTGGTGGTCGACTTGAAGACGATAGATTAGACATGTAGGTAGGTATGAGCACCCTGTGGATGAGCATAACTTTCTCGTTTAAGGTAATTAGAACCCTAAATTCTTGTAACAACTAATTGTAGATAATATGTGTTCATCGAATGTTCAGTTAAATTTGATTATGGCTATAATTTTTTGTTTATGTTGAAATACGTTGTGCTCCCTTAAGTTGGTTCTCACTAATGTCTGCATGCAATCATCTATTCATCTGATGCTTGGGGTTGCAAATATCTAGTTGAAAAGTACATCCGAACACCTAGATACAGATTGCTTCTCGTCCTAGGTTGATTGAGCTATATTAGTTACTTAGATTCAATCCAATTTCAAACTCTTTTGCTGCATGCTAATTTAGTGTACAAAACTTCTGGAACTTGTTTATAGTTACTAGACGTCTGAAATTGCTGATTTCAATAATGTATGAAGTTTATAATCTGAACTTTTAAGTGATTATTGTTAGTTAACTACTAGTATGCTAAACTTCACTTTCGTGCAAAATGATACACTAGCGTCGATTAGTAAAAGACAAATATTCTGATTTATATCCAGTTTTACTACTATATCTATAAATATAGGATTCATTTTCTAAAGTCGAACATAGAATTTAATTTTAGACACGAAAAGATAAAGTAATATAGTAATTTGTTTTTGTAATTTATAAAAGCTTATAGGCTTAAAGCATATTGACATTACATTTTGTTGGTCGATATTGTGAATGCTTCGCTCAGGGGTATATTGTGATGGTTGCAATTGTGTCAATGTCAAAACAACTTTGATAATGAGCCCGCTCGGAGAGGCGCTATTGAATCTACTCTAGAACGAAATCCACGGCATTCGTGCCTAAATCGCCTGAGTCCTCTTGGAAAACGTGATAATAAGGTGAGCGAGCCATCTTCAACTTTAATATCCGTCTATAAAATAGTTAAATACTTCTTGAATAAATCCAACTCGTTGCGACTCATTTATGCAGGAAGAGACAGGGGAAGTTGTAGCAAAACACAACAAAGGATGCCATTACAAAAAATACAGATGCTTGAAGAGATATTGTGAGTGTTTCCAAGCATAGATTCTTTGCTCTGAGAATTGTAAATGCATGGACTGCAAGAAGTTTGAAGGAAGTCAAGAAAGGCAGGCTATTTTTCATGATCCCATTCATGACGTAGCTTATTATCAACAAGCAGCAAATGCTGCCCGCACCAATGCTGCCCGCACCAATGCTGCCCGCACTAATGCTGCCATCACTGGAGCTTTTGGAGCATCCGGTTACGGGGCACCACTGGTGGGCAGAAAAAGAAAACCCCAAGATCTTTTCTTGGTTGGGGTCACCCGCATCAAGAGATTCATCTTTTCACAGTGCTGCATAGTTTCAACAGGTAATTATCCCTTCTATCACTTGGAAATTCTTCGTTTTGCCCCAGAGTGTTAATCTGGTTTTGCTGCAACATAAGAGTAATATGTTTGTTTAGTGATCATCTACATATACCAGCTCATCAGTCCGTCTTACACTTACCGTAGAATCAGATCTACGTCCAAGTTCATCATCAATCGTTTTCGAAATTTTCAATTTGACAGTTATGATGTTATAATTGGTCCATAAAAAGGTCAAATTCTCAAACTTTTATCAATCAAATGTTCGTATTCATTGTTATACTTCATATTTTTTGTAATGTGAGTTAGTTTATTAGTGATTTAGCTATGTTGATGAATAATTTAGATGATTTTGAGAGGTAAATGACTGATATAAATCTAGTTTGAACTTGTTTTGTGTTGTTGCTTTGTCATTGCACACCAAGTGTTCGATAAAATGTGTAGCCAATTTTACATGTGAAATATAGTGAAGTTACTTATCATAAGTTAAGTATGAAGCGGCGCGTGAACCATTTGGTCACATGTGAAAACTAAAATATATGTATGTCTTGTAGCTTATTAAGATGCGTTAAAAGCTTGGTCACATAATATGTCTAGTATATGTCTCATAGCTTTTAAGACGACTTGGTCACATATGAAAATATATGTCTCAGAGATTTTAAGGATGCTGAACTATGTCTCAGAACTTTATAAGACACATGAACAATTTGGTCACATGTGAAAATTATATGTTTCATAACTTCTTCACATGTGCAAATATCAAGAATGAATTAAGTTTTGATGCTATTAGCGGAATATTTGATGATTTAAGTTTTGTAAGATTATGTTCAAATGTGCAAATATCGAAGAATGAATTAAGTTTTGATGTTATTAGCGGAATGTTTGATGATTTAAGTTTAGTAAGATTATCTTCACATGCTCAAATATTAGCAATGAATTAAGTTTTGATGTTATTAGTGGAATGTTTGATGATTTAAGTTTAGTAAGATTATCTTCACATGCGCAAATATTAGCAATGAATTAAGTTTTGATGTTATTAGTGGAATGTTTGATGATTTAAGTTTTGTAAGATTATCTTCACATGTGCAAATATAAAATTAGGTGTTTGATGAAATGTGTAAGTTTTCTTCACATGTGCAAATATCAGCATTGAATTAACTTTTGATGTTATTAGCGGAATGTTTGATGATTTAAGTTTTGTAAGATTATCTTCACATGTGCAAATATCAGCAATGAATTAAGTTTTGATGTTATTAGCGGAATATTTGATGATTTAAGTTTTGTAAGATTATCTTCACATGTGCAAATATCAGCAATGAATTAAGTTTTGATGTTATTAGTGGAATGTTTGATAATTTAAGTTTTGTAAGATTATCTTCACATGTGCAAATATAAATAGGTGTTTGATGAAATGTGTAAGTTTTCTTCACATGTGCAAATATCAGCAATGAATTAAGTTTTGATGTTATTAGTGAAATGTTTGATGATTTAAGTTTTGTAAGATTATCTTCACATGTGCAAATGTCAGCAATGAATTTAAGTTTTGATGTGATTAGCAGAATTTTTGATGCAACATTTTTTTGTAGTTCTGTTTGTACAAGGCATTATTGTTGTCTGGCACAATTCTTCCCATATACCCTTTTGTAGTTCCGTTTGTATAAGGCATCCATCTGAGTGAGCCTGCATTTAATTTTCTAGAACGCATACAATAGGTTTGGAATAATTCCTTCTTTAGATCTCTTGACAAGCATGCGTAATTGAATATGGCAACGAGCTATAAAATTGTACTAGTATTAATCATTAAGTAGATGAAATTCTTTTATGTGTGTAGAAAGTTGAGTTAACTAAGGTATGATGTACAATCTCACTTAAATCGAGATTCTTGTTTTGTTAGGATTTAGAAAATCCGGTATTAAAGTGTCGATCACCTCAAGTATATGTATCCGTTATAAAGCTCGTAGTCGTATTTATTTAATGTTCGAGAGTATTTAGTTAGGTAACACCGTGGAGGACGGACGGGTCTTTACCCACCGTATGCACGATCCATGACCCGTCGGTGACGCTTTATTGTAAGACTATAAATACTCTCTACCTCCCAAGGTAGAGAGTTGGAGCTCATAATAAGATTTTTCTTTCTCTCACTAAAGTTCCCTAAACCTCTAACTTTCTCTCTCTAAAACTCATCTTGTACGCCTCTTGTGTTAGTGATATGATGTGTTTGTGAAATCCAATATGTTACAAATGGTATCAAGAGCCATGGTTAGATCATCTCTTACATATCCTTGGATTTCTAGTGGTTTTTAGATGGTTTTTGAGTTTGAAAAAGTTTAGTGGTTTTTGCATCATTTGGTTCATTTCTAGTGTTAAAGTTTGAATTTTGGGTGTACTTTTGTGTTTAGGATTATTGTATGTGCTGGTTTTGATTTGGTAAGCTTGAATCACTGTGGTTGAGCTTGTTTTGGATTTAAAAGTGTGTTTTAAAGTTTTTCTTGGTAGCGACTTGGCTCTCGGAGTGAATTTCTTGGTAGCGACTTGCTTGATAAAAAGGTAGCGAGTTTTAGTGAGTTTTGTAGCGACTTGGTCATAGCGACTTGCCTTTTGAGACAAGCCGACAAACAAGACACTTAGTGGATTCTCCACTACGGTAGCGACTTGGTAAGGTAGCGACTTGCTTTCAATTTTGATAGCGACTTGTTCTTTAAGTTTCTTAGCGACTTGGTCTTAGCGATTTGGACATTAGCGAGTTGCTATTTAGCGACTTGATTTCTTAGCGACTTGGTGCTTAGCGATTTGCTGTCAAAATTCGTAGCGATTTGGATCTTAGCGACTTGTCTTCTTAGTACTTAGCAACTTGGTTCTTAGCGACTTAGTTCAAGGATTCTTAGCGACTTGGTTGACTTTTGTTTGTAATACGGTTTTCTCTTGATTTAGTAAAATCCGTGAAAGAATCTATTTCCGGTTTAATCATTGAGTTATAAAATCCGTGTAATCTTTAAACATGTCTACCAACGTATCTACAATCATCTCCATCAAGTTGCGAGGATGTTCAAGCACCGGTTCGGATACTGTCCACCCATGCTTGATGAACCGACTACGACTCTTGGGCTCAAAGAATCGATTGTCTTGTCATGGAAAGGAAAATGGGTCAACATTCTCAAATCGATTGATGAAGGACCTTATCGATTAAGACTACAAGAGACTTAATTGATACAATTGCAGATGGAACAATGATCAATGGAATAGATGCACCAAAGACATATGATGAGCTCAATGATAAGGAGAAGAAGAGATTCGATCTTGATATTAGGGCTTCTAACATCATACTTCAAGGTCTTCCAAAAGATATCTACAAGTCGATCAATCACAACACGAAGCCAAGGCGGTGTGGGATAATGTCAAGATGCTTCTTTACGGTTACGAATTAACTATGGAAGACAGAGAATCACAACTCTATGATGAATTTGAGCACTTCAAGATGAAACCGGATGAGAGTGTCTATGAGTATTACGTGAGATTCCACAAGCTTGTTAATGACATGAGGAACATCGAATGACTATGCCAAACATTCATTTGAACTCAAAGTTTGTGAACAACATGAATCCCGAATGGCACAAGTTTGTCACCTCTGTGAAGCTAACCAAAGGATTGAAGAATACAAACTATGAGCAACTCTATGCCTTCCTTCTTCGAATGAGAGACATGCTATGTTTGAAAAAGGATTCTTGATCGCCTCAAAACAAACCGAGGAGAGACAAGCTCATCAAATGATTCAACCGCCTTCTACTTAAACATTGGAATTACCACCAAAGCATCTCAAGTTATACCCATAGGTAATGGTAATCACAAACTCATTCCCGATCCAATGTTCAAACAAGATGATCTTGATGCACGCGTGGAAACTTCATTAATCAACGGCTCTCATGATTAGTCAAACGTGAACTCTCTCCCACACACCAACAACAACCTCGAGCGACATCCAATCCACACAATCAAGCCACTTTGTCGAGATGGGAAGGTTATGGTACAACCAGTCAAGAAAGGTAGTATGAACAAGGAAGAGGTGGAGTTGGTAGAGGATATGTGGCAAATCGAATAGGGAAGGAATGGAAATCAAGGACAAGCAAAGACTATCAAGTGTTACAACTGTGGTGGTGAGGACATATTGCAAGGAACGCACATCGCCAAAACACCCTCGAATGCGTAGTACTTGAGGATAAGATGTTGCTTGTGCAAGCTTAGGATAATGGTGCGACTTTGTATGAAGAGGAGTTGTTGTTTCTTCTTGAGGAAATGCTAAGACATATGATGCGATGTGGATGAGCAACCAATTCAAGAGATAGGTCACAATCATCGAATGCCTTTCAAGTCGGCGATTGTGATGCATACGACTCGACGTTGATGATGAACCTCTTGCACAAACAATTTTCATGGCTAGCATTTCTCCAATGGTCCCTTCTAAAGTCTCTTCATCACCACAAATGGTCCATCCAAAGACAAAATCATTTACGAGGTATTAAAACTATACGATGATGTTGATGTGCAAAAGATGCATGACAAAGTACAATCAATCGAAACTATTGAGTCAAATATTGAAAATATGGGTAATATCAATGTTGTCCCATATGATCAATATGTGAAACAAAGTGAAAGTGAGATTGTACCAAGTGATGCATCTTCCGATCAATGATGACTATATTTTGATGAATACACTACATGTGCCCCTGATGATTACATTATCTCCGAACTTAATGCCTATAAAGAGCGAGTTGCCATTTATGAACAACGTGCTAAGTTTGAGTTAACCACCCGTGAGCAGGAAATGGATGACCAAATGGGTACAACTATTAGAAAAAGTAAGTTTAGAGAAGAGGTATTAAAACAAGATTTAAACTCCTTACAAGAAAAGCTTTCTAAAGCGCTAAGCAAAAACAAGAACTTCAAGAAAATGTTAAAATGCTTAAGCAAGAATTCAGTGCTAAGGAATCAAAACTTTTGAATGATTTTCAAATCTAAAACCTTGAAAACAAGCTCGAAAATAAGTTATGCGTACAAGGAATACAATTCGATCGCTCACATGATCACGAAGCATAGAGTTCTCGTGATAAGCATAGTATACCCATTATAAAGGAATCCAACCACGAGTACGGTAAGACAAAGCAAAAGCAGCCCAAAGTGTTATCTATGATGGCAATGAGATTCTTAAACCTAGATGACACCTAGTTGCATTGAGTGCACCGAGGAAGATAGAAAATTAGATGATGCATCTAGGGAGAAAATGAATAAGAAGCTAGAAGATCCCGAATGTAAAAGAATAACATAACGATTAAACCCCATGATTACAAGAAGGAAAAGCGGATTTCCTTGAACAAGTTTAAACCTCAAGCGTTGTTAACTCCCGAACAAGTGTTCGGAAAAGGATTTAGATAAGCAAAAGCGAGAGAATCTTGTTGTAACAAACCCTCCCTTAGGAAAATGCACAACGACTGTGTATCCTCCAAATACACCAATGCATGTAGTTCCTAGAACTATTGCCACTAAGAGCAAGACCTTAATCGGTCAATATGTTATATTTCAATTATTTGTTGACTTTGAGAAAACTTGTAAGAAAAGGATCACACCCATGGGATAATCGAAGGGAAAGGGTTTTGAGCAAACAAAAGAATGTTACTTAAGTGAGGTCATGCCTTTCTTTAAACAACTAAAAGATCAATTTGAGAGTCTTAAAAAGGGGATAGATACAAATATTAAAGGAATGGAAAAGGAATTTGATGCAATGATTGTTGAGGTTAGTGACTATGAGCGAGCATTAAAATATAATGAAATTGAGAGGAAGAACTTGCATACCTTAAATGAGAATATGATTTCTGATTGTATTTCTCAAGATGTATTCTATACTGCCACTAATTGTTCTATTACTGCTTCTCAATTTTATGAATTATCTGCTGCTTTGAAAGTCTCCCATGATCGTGTCATTGAGCTTGAAATCAAAAACTCTAAACTAAGTGAGAAAATTGAGCAGGATGATCACGATAATTTGGTAAAACATTTTTCTAAACTAGAAGTTGAACATTTTGATTTACAACTAAAATATCAACATCTCAAAGAAAATGTTAAAACCTCAAACATCAAGATATCCTCGGATGTTCCGAGTTTGATGCGCTTTTGAAATAAACAAACGTGATGAATGCAGATTCAAGCTCAACTGTAACATGATCAGAAAGTTGAAAGCCCAAATTTCTCAATTAAAGGGTGAAAAGAACAATGTGACTGGCTCCTAAATGCCTCCTCCTTTAGATTCTCGAAATTCTCAAAACTTTCATCTTCAAAACTTGGTTAATGCTTTACAAAAGGAAAATGAGAGTTTTCTAGAAGAAAATGAAAAGGTTAAACGTCATTTCAATAAGTTATTTGAGTCAATAAAAGTCACTCGTAACAAAAAATAATGAACAAATAACTTCATTGCAAAAGGAAATTGAGAATCTGAAGAGTCAGGTAAAAGGGAAAATGCCAATGACCAATGGGAGAATGGTGCATCAAAGGTGCATGGTTGTAATAAATATGCTTTATCTCGTGAAATATGTTCCTCCTCATCTTAGGAATAATAAACTTGCTATTCAAACATATTTCTCATACCTTAAGGACGACCTAGAATGTCTCCGTGAGATTGTAGAAGAGGATAAGTTAGAGAAACCACTTGATAATGCAATTGGCCATGCACGCTTATATGTAAAACGATCTCAAGAACTTCTAGAATGCTTAACTATAATATGCCCGAATCCCTAGGTGAGCAAGTCAATCCTTGATACCACATTCTATGCCTAATGCCAAGCATACTAACCATTCCATGCCCGACTTTAAGAAAGTGAACACTAATGTGCCTTCTAGTATTTCGGATCCTTGCACATCTAGTTCGGGAATGCAAAAGTAGATCAACCAACTAATGTTCCCATAATTCCCTCTACAGAGTAATCGGTGACATTAAAGTAAGCGGGTCAAAGCCTCCATGCAATACCAAACAAGATAGGACCTCGCAAGCTAAGAATGTGCATTGGAAGAGTAGAAGACCAACCTAGGAACTTTAAGTTTGAGTTGAATAAAGCAATTGTGTTGATTCTAGTATTAGCCATAGGCGTCTTGTAATTAATTCAATTCGATACTATCGCAAACCATGTAATGATGTCTTTTTGAATTCATTGCTAATCATGAATGTGGTGTGAATGTTTTGTCTAATCTTTGTCAAATGCCCGTTAAAATTGTTAATGCTAAAAATCATGCTAAGAAGGCTAAAAGGCAAAGACGTAAGAAAGTTAGAAAACAGTGGAAACCCACAGGAAGAACATTTAGAAAGATAGGTTATCAATGGATACCTTTTACTGCTAAGACAATGCCCACTAGAAAATGGATGCCTACTGGTAGAACTATTCCTTTAAGAAGTGAACATACCTTGAATAGGTCAAATCTGAGACACCAACAATGCATCTATTCCTAATGATTCCATTTCTTATATTTATGATATGGGTGTTTCTATTTACGATGTGGGAGTTCCAATCATTGTTACTAACCAAATGGAACCCATTCTTTCATGGGGATCCCAATTATCCGATTATCCATTCTTGTGCGTGTTCAACTGCAGATCGTTCAAATCGCTCGTGGTACACGGACTCAGCTGTTCCAAGCATATGATTTGGAGACCGGTCGTGCTCATGAACTTCGTGAGTAAATTTATCGATCTTCATTAGATTCGGAACGACCATTTTGGAGCAATTATGGGTTATGGTGATTATGTAGTCGGCAAAAGTGTAATCTCCGGGGTATATTATGTGGAAGGTCTTGGTCATAATTTGTTTTCGTTGGTCAATTATGTGATTCCGATCTAGAGATGGCCTTTAAAAACATACTTGCTTCGTTAGAGAACTTGATGGTGTGGAATTATTAAGAGGTGCTCGTGGTTCTAACCTATACACTATCTCTATCGAAGACATGATGAAGTCTTATCCAACTGCTTTCCATCAAAGGCTTCTAAAACAAAGTCATGGTTATGGCATCGTTGTCTCAATCACTTGAACTTGACACCATTAATAACCTTTCCGAAAGGATCTTGTCGAGGCTTACCCAAATTAAAATATGAAAAGATCATCTTTATTCACTTGCCAATTGGGTAAAAGCACGAAATATGCCCACAAACCAAAACCCACAAATTCGAGAATGGAAGTTCTTCATACCCTTCATATGGATCTCATGCGGACCAATGAGAGTGCAAGCGATAAATGGGAAGAAATACATTCTAGTAGTTGTTGATGACTACTCTCGATTTACTTGGGTAAAGTTTTTGAGGACAAAGGATGAAACTCAGGATGTCATCATCAAACTAATCAAACGACTTGAGTTCGACTCAACAATACGATCGAATTGTTCGAGCAGACAATGGCACGAGTTTGTTAACAAAGACTTAATTCGGTTTTATGAAAGTGTTGGAATCGACCATCAAAGAAGTGTTCCACGAACTCCTCAATGAGCGGTGTAGTTGAAAGACAAAATCGAACTCTTGTGGAAGCCGCAAGAACAATGCTAATTTATTCAAAGGTTCCAATGTTTCTATGGGTGAAGCCATTGCCACCGCTTGCTACACCCAAAATCGTTCCTTATACACACCTCTCATGGAAAAACTCCATATGAACTTGTTCATAAACAAAAACCCGATCTCTCATACCTTGAGTGTTCGGTGCATTATGTTACCCAACTAATGATGGTCAAGACTTAGGTAAACCGAAAGCTAAAGCGGACATTGGGGTATTTGTAGGATATGCACCAAGCGAGAAAAGGATACCGAATCTACAACAAGAGAACCCGAAATATTATGGAATCAATTCACGTTACGTTTGATGAGTGACCGGTCAAATGGCTCCGGGACAAACCGATTCTGGACCCGCAACTCAATTTTCATCAAGTAGTCCTATCGGTTCTACTCTTATTTCTAATCCTCTCCAAAGAACTCCTTATGTACCTCCATTAGAAGATGATTTAAAGAAATTGTTTGATCCAATGTTTGATGAACACTATGAACCAAATCTTGATGAAATGTCAATTCCATCAACAGAGGTTGCTCCTATCCCAGAGAATGAAGTCAACCCTTCGGTCTCAATATCATTAAGTCAAGAAGCTGCTCGATCACTCTATCTCATCAACAAATCATCAATCATCGAATGTACATCATGGAATTGTTTATGGCTTCAATGATGAAGTTAATCCCTTTGCTACTCCGAAGATGCTCCATTTGAAAACATATTTGCTCTGAATCATCATCGAACCATCTTCATCGGAGACATCGACTCTGCTACTTGGGCCCACAACAACAACCACATGAACACCTCGGAAAATGGACACATGATCATCCATTGGATAACATCATTGGAAACCCTCTCGTCCGGTATCCACACGGAAACAACTTGCAACCGATGCCTTATGGTGCTTCTTCAACTCCGTACTCTCTAAGGTGAACCAAAGACATTAAAACCGCCATGAATGAAGACAATGGTTCAATGCCATGCAAGAAGAAATTCATGAGTTTGATCGACTTGATGTATGGGAATTAGTACCGCTCCAGTTGTGCTATGATCATTGCTCTAAATGGATCTTCAAAGTGAAACTTTATGAACATGGTGATGTCTTAAAGAATAAGGCTCGATTGGTTGCAAAAGGATACCGTCAAGAGGAGGGTATTGACTTTGAAGAGTCATTTGCTCCTTGCTCGTATTAAGGAAATTAGAATCTTCTTGGCTAATGCTACAAGTAAGAACATGGTAGTCTATCAAATGGATGTAAAGACGGCGTTTCTTAACGGAGATCTTAAAGAAGTCGTATACGTCAGCCAACTTGAAGGCTTTGTGAATCAAGAGCATCCTACTCACGTCTATCGTTTGAAGAAGGCTCTTTACGGTTTAAAGCAAGCTCCAAGGGCATGGTATGATACGCTATCAAAGTTTCTTCTATCCAATTGGATTCAAAAAAGGAGCGCTTGATCCGACATTGTTCACCGTGAAGTCGAGCAAACATTTAATTCACGTTCAAATTTATGTTGATGATATTATCTTTGCCTCGATTGACCCCAATGAATGTGATCGTTTTCAAATGAAATGGGTTCCAAATTTCAAATGTCATTGATGGGACAAATGTCATTTTCTTGGGATTACAAATTTCACAAAGTCCGGAGGCATTTTTATAAATTAATCTAAATATGCAAATGAGATTTTAAAGAAATTTGGATTTGTTTCTTGTGACACCGTTGACACTCCCATGATTGAGCGTACTAAGTTGGATGAGGACCACTCGGGGATCATGGTAGATCAAGCGAATTATCGTAGTATGATTGGATCCCGATGTACCTCACAGCTAGCGCACCGAACATATTGTTCGTTGTGTGCATGTGTGCTAGATATCGTGCTAAGCCTACTAAAAGGCACCTTGAAGCGGTTAAGCGGGTCTTCGGTATCTCAAAGAACCATCAACATGGGAATTTGGTACCAAGGACACCGGTATGTCACTAACGACCTATGGAGATCTTGATCATGCGGGATGTCAAGATACACGTCAAGCACGTCGGAGGTGCTCGGTTTTGGGTGATAAGCTTGTGAGTTGGTCTTCAAAGAAGCAAATGACTACTTCTATTTCCTCTACAGAGGCTGAATACATAGCCATGTCATCTTGTTGTGCTCAAATCCTTTGGATGAGATCCCAATTATCTTACTATGGCTTTGAATTCAACAAAATCCCTCTATACTGTGATAGTAAAAGTGCTATTGCTCTCTCTTGCAACAATGTTCAACACTCAAGAGCAAAGCACATCGATATTCGACATCATTTCATCCGGGAACAAGTAGAAAACGGTGTGGTGGAACTCTATTTTGTGAAGTCAGAATACCAGTTAGCAGACATCTTCACCAAAGCTCTTCCAAGAGAACGTTTTGAGTTTATTCTTCCACGACTTGGCTTGAAAAGCCTTCAACCAGAAACACTCAAACGTCTTCCGGAGGAAGACGAGGAGTAAAGGTCTTTCTTCATCCATCTCTTGTAAATATTTATTCTGAAAAACAAAATACAAAATTTTAAAACCAACAAAAAGCAAAGAAAAATTATAAAACTTTCAAAAATCCATAAAAAATTTGAAAAATTCGAAAAAAAAAAATTATCTTCTTGTTATGTTTCTTTTTGATTCGATTAATATCTACGATCTTTGTCTTTGTCGGTCAAAGAGTGACACGGTCTTTAGATGTTGGTCGAATGTATATATTCGTTTATAAAAAAAAAAAAAAAAAAAAAAAAAAAATTGAGAGAAAGTGAAATATTTGGTTTATTGTCATTTCAGGCAGTAACCCGATTTTCAAAGAAAGAACAGAGCCATGCTTTATCTTGCTTTTTCAAATCTCATACTCTGATTCTATAAACAATCAACAACTTATGTCATTGATTGAGGGGGAGAATGATTTCAATTAAATCAAAAGGTTATTTGTCATACAATTGTTTTCAAAAGAAAATCATGCATGTTTAATCTATGGAGTTTAAAGCCGATCCTTATCAGTTAAAACTTTTTTTCATAATTAAGTCACAATTCTCCTTAAAGCTTTCAAAATCAATTTAAATCAACAAGAGATCTCAAATCTCAAATGTTTTGAAAATTGTGACGTGGGAGAATTTGTGATTTAAATTGGATTTAAACCGATAATTCGATAAATGGGTTCATAAGTGTTTAGCAAGTTTTCCTCCCGCATGTGACAAACGATTTCAAATTTTCCATGCACATGTTGAGGGGAGCATCTACTTTAAACCTTAAATTATTGAAACGTGATTGAATTGTCTCTAAGTGCGAGTTCCTTAATATGTGCAAAACTCTTTCAAACTTGAGGCACATATTGAGGGGAGCAACTTTGAAAACCTCATCCTTCCTCAATATGTTTTATCTACTCAAATTGATTGGGAAGTGATGATGATCATTTTAGAAAATGTTAATCAAAAGATTGGACCTTTCATTCTTAATCTAACGATTTCAAAGATCTCTTGCCTCCATGTGTGAAACAATTTCAAATTTATGCATATGTTGAGGGGAGCATTTCTAAAATATCAAAACAATTAAGATACAAAATACTTTGATTTTATATCACAAGTATCTTGATTGATTTTTAAATGGTTTTCAATTGGTTTCAAGGCGGAAAAACTATATCTAAAGACCGACCAACTTTACTTTATGCATGGTGATATAAGGATGATAAGGTTAGGTTGAGGTCCAATGATCCGTCAGAACCGGAGGGATCTACCCAAGGACAAAACCACTTGATAGTGTAGAGTCCTTAGGTATATTGAAAAAGGAGAAAATGATTTATGGGAAGAGTGCGGATGGCCCGAGCTAGTCTTGGAATAAACCCAACAAGGTTCTAGTTATGAAGTTTCGGTAAGAACTAAGGGTTGAAGAATGAAAAAGAATTGAATGTGAAAAGGGTGAAAAGAAATAGCCCTCCATTTATTCAACCTTAGGGCGAAACCGGGTTCAATTCATATGCTCTTGGTGGTTACCAAGGTAACATCGGTATTGAAGACAAGGCGTCATGGACCCAAAGGACGCTTCGCACTACAACTTCCCAAACCACTCAAGTTCCTCTTAAAAGGACTTGTTTCATTCTCACGGGAACCGACATTATCTATCGACTTTCTCTTAGAGTTTGTTGATATTGAAGAAGGAGACCCTCTCCTAGTCTCCGCTTAGGAACCAAATATGCACAATTGAGTCTAGAGCCACGAGATCATCTACAAATCTCATTAGGACACTTTCAATGAAGACTCTGCTTCACACAATGTGGAAGAGATTATATCTTATGAGTCATACGCATTATCCTTGTGGTATTGCGGAACATCCGAGTGATATGCAAACATATTCACAATGAAGATGGAAAGCCTACGAGTCAACATCAAACAAGCTCCTAGTGGGTGGCATGTGAGATCTACCCAATAGATCAACCATGTGACAACCGAACATAAACAATGGGGCGATTCAATCTTTTGAATCAATCACAGTTCGAGATATGGATTGATGGATACCTTTGAAAAACCGGCCGTTGTGCTTAAAAACTCTTTTCCTTTGCACATCGATCGTGTACTAATCTTTCAAAATAAAAGGTGTTTATGATTGATAATTGATTTTTCCTTAAAATCTTCGTTGTATTGCAAAACAATTTCTATTGAGCGATGCGATTGTTTTCAAATCTCTTCTCATCAATCGATGAATCTCATTTCACCGTTCACTCACTCCATGTTGTCTTCTTTGAGGCGTTCGGTTTGAGAACGACTAGGCATTGCGAAACCCCGTCAAGGAAATTATTCGAATTATACATGATCACAAGCGATTGTTGTCTTGATCAATGGGGAACCGTGGGCGTGTACCTCGATTCTACAAAAGTGATCAAAGACACTCTTGTGCACTTTATTGCTAAGCTGTTTTATGCGGGAACACCCGACGCTTGCGGTGATCGAAATGAAGCGGTCAATCCCTAGCCGCATGCTCACATAACACATTCATTTCCAAAGAAATCATGATTGGTGCATCAATGACTCGATATTATCCTCCATGCTTCGCTTCGCCGCCAATATCATGAATCAACGAAAGCTTCCGCTACTCGATAAGAATATATTGTGGAAAACTAGAAGGGGGTTGAATAGTTTTCCGATTTAAAGTTAATTTCAAAACTTTAGATTCGATATTATGTGAAATCGTATGGATGTTGAGAACGTGTAGATCTAATGATAATGCAAGAAAATAAATAAAGTTAAGGGATAGAAATGACACAACCGATTTATAGTGGTTCGCTACAAGGTCACCTTCCTTGCCCTACTCCACTCCCGAGTCACCTACTCGAGAGTAAGCACTATGTCAACAAACTCCTTCACTTGGCGGAGAAGCCTTCACAACGTTGCTTACACTTTTTCCTGGTACAAAGCTAGATACCGAGTCCAGTAGACGGTTGATCTGCAAAAACCGTCAAGTTTTCTCATGAAGCAAGAAACTTAAAACGACAAGCACGGATGCAATGAAGATCGAGGAGTATAGTGTTTCCCAGGTCGTTATGTCCCAAATGAGTCAATGGATCACCTCACGTATAGTGATCGCGAGATTTGAACGGAAAAAGGAGATTGAGAATTATTATAACTACGAAAAAAGGACATAAACTACAAGGGCTAAAAATGAAAATTAAAGGAAATTAAAAAGATAAAAAATATTAAATAAACGCTATCACTATATTTAAAGTGATGAACGTTTAAAACTTAAAAACTAAAAAACTTACGTTTAAAATAAAAATACGTAAACGTACCAAATAAAAAAGTGAAATCTAAGAAATAAAAGTCCTAAAAATATGAAAAATACATTTTTACAATCCTAATGATAAAAGAAACTTTTTAGAAAAAGAAAACTATTTTTATAACTATTTATCTAATTATTATTAATTAAAAACTATTTTTAACTATTTAATAATTATCTAAAATACAAGAAATTAGGAAATAAAGCTAGAAAAATAAAATTATGAAATGGAAAAGTCTAAAATATCAAACTAGAATTTTCAAAACTATTTTGTATTTTTCGATTATTTTGAATTTTTATGAATTTTAAACTATTGAAAACTACTTAAATTATTTAAAAATACAATTTTAACTAAGAAAAATATGGAAAAATACTTTTTGGCTTTTTATATTTATCTTAAACTATTAAAATTGAAAAATTATTTTTTTGGAACTTTTTCTCAATTAAATGCAATTAGAGCTAATTAAAATGATTAAAAACTATTTTAATAATAAAAAATAGTGAACAAGAACTAAAAATTATGAAAATTTCAGGGAAATTCTAAAATGACATTCTAAAGCAGGGAAAAATATAAAAACTGGACCCTATGTGGAAGATATCAAAGCTGCAGTGTAAACTAAAATGGGAATGAGCAAATGAAATAAGCAAATAAGCTCTAAAGTGAGCCAACTGAAAACATAAGCTAAGGTATGCTAAAATCAATCTAAGGCAACTAATTCTAGCTAATTCTAACACCTAATGAGCAGAGAACCACTGATTTAAGCTAAACTGATATATAAGCAAAACTGAATATGACCCTACTGTTCTAGCTGATGTTACAGCTTATCCAATAAGCTAGAGGGAAAACCACAAGTTAGGTTCTCAAGACAACCTAGCAGAGAGTCAAAACCCAAAATTGCAGCTTATTAGGACAAGTAATGAAAAAGTTATGGATCAAACAAAATGGGCAGTGACTGATTCAGCAAAACAGATAAGCAGGACAATGAATTGACCTCTACTGTTTGAGCTAATCTATGAGCTTATCAGACAAGCTCAAACTAAAAACAGATATTGGGTCTTAAAGACCACCTGGTGGACTACACCTGAGCCAAAAATCAGACCATACAAACCCTTATTGAAACCTGTGCACACTCTGCAAGTTCTGCAAAAACTGAGTTTTGACACATTTTTGACTTTTGAATCAGTTTGAAAGTTTGACTTAAGTGGATTTTAGAAGCAAATGTAGGACTAAACTTGATGTAATATGATGTAATACTACTTTATCAGGCAAGCATATCAAGTTTTATACCTATTTGAGTGATTTTGAGTAAACAGATTCCAACAGTTAAGTGATACAAGACAGATTCAAATCAATTTTGACTTTTAATGAAATATGGTGTAAACTCTTGTTGAAACAATATTACTAGTGATGTTAGAGATAAATGCAGCAAAAATATTTTATCAAAACACCTCTGAAAACGGTTTCACAAGGCTAACCAAACACCCCTTTATGTTGAGAAATGCAATCTAATTAAGTCTAAACACAAAAGCAGCTTAAGCTAAGCTTCAAAACAGATTATTATACTAGATTAATGCTAATGAAACAGTAGATAACAAGACTTAATCAGATTTAAGATAAATGCTACCACTACTGTTTTTAAACTAAATATAAGATGAAAACTAGAACTTACAAGAGATCCATAGAAATTTAAGCATAGTAACAGTATCAAAAACACCAACCAATAACCAAAACCATCATCAACATTAGCCCATATCCATTTCTGACCCGATCATGATTATGTGTTGACTTTCGTTGACCAAGGTTCAAAAGTGAGTGAAACTGAGTTGTGAGCTTATGGAAAGCTTAAACTAGTTTGAATGAGCTTGCCTGAGCTTAAACACAAGTCACTAAGAATGTTGACATAGGATTTTAAGAGTGGAAATTTCAACAGTGGGTATGTACTATGGAAATTGAACATAAACTGCAATTGATGCTTAATTAAAGTTGAGATACACTAAGAAGGTTTACTTGAGCACAAATGAACTTTAAAATACAAATTGCAAATCTAATCTAGACTAATAAAAACTTTAAACGACATACATTATGAAAAACTAAAACTAACTTCTTCCTTGTAGCTTCTCTTGGCTTTTATACATCCCAAGCTTCATCTCTCTCTCTCGGATATTTCCCACCACTAATCTCGACCATTGGATCACCCAAATCAATCTTAGCCATTTAAAGTGTTTTGGCGCCAAAATCATTTTAACCGTTTGTGAGATTGAGTGGGATTGGTATGATGCATTTAATGCATCCTTGGCTCTTAGTGTTTGGAGGGGTGTAGGATGATGATGGTGGAGGTGGAGTGTGATCGGGAGAGTTGCGAGGAGTGGATATGATGAAATGGTGGGTAACCCGTGAAGAGGAGGAAGGGGTTGGTCAAAGGTGTTTGACCGGTATTTTAATAACAAAGGGGGTCCAAAAGGCAATTGGCGGGGGTTCAAAAGTAGTTGTGACAAGGGCGAAAGGTGTGAAGGGTTAATAATCACAAGGACTTAACATGCAATTTCAAACTTGTGGACCCGACCGCCAAATCTCAAAGTTATTCCAAAGGACTAAACTCGACAAGCTTCAAAAGTACAGGACCAAACTTGACAATTTCCAATTTCAGGGCCATTTCGCCAATTTTCAAAGTTGGAGGACCAAACTTGTAACTTTCTCAAACTTTTATATTTTTCACCAAAGGACTAATTTTGACAAGTTATGATTTAAAAAGGACCTTTGATGATTTTTCTTTGAAATTTTGACTCGTGGACTATCTTTGACAATTTTTGAAAGTTGGGGACTAAAGCGCAATTTTGCAAATTTGATATGTTTTCATCCGATTTTGATATTTTGCATTTAAAACACATAAAACAACGATTTGTGATATTTTGATCATTTTGATGTGTTTACGAGTGTTTTCGAGATGATTTTGCGCTTTATTTTGTACAAAATGATGAGTATTTAGACACTCATCAATCCCCTTACTAAGATATTGCTAGTCCCTAGCAATGATTTGAGAAAACATAATGGATTTTAATCTCTTTACCAAAAGCCATTACTTGGAGTAGCCAAATGTTTCAGTTCAAGTAAGAACCATGGTACACCGATAACCATGTGATTTTGAGCAAACCACCGACTTTTAACGGATTTGATTTTGTCTTTACCGGTCCGTACCCATACGGACTAGCCAACTCTTAGATAAATTATCAATATTATCTTTGGTGAGTGATTACCAATTATGGATTTTCCACGCCTTTACCACAAGCCATAAACTTGCGGGCTAGCCAACTCTTCACTTTTTAGGATATGGTGAAATGAATACCATACAATTTTGGGCAAATTGCAAGCCATATAAGCGGATTTGAGATATCTTTACCAAGAGCCGTTTGCTCTGGATTAGCCAATCCTTTTGTCTTACGAGATATGGCGGATCGATAACCAATTGAGTAAGTGTAAAACACTTACTTCAAAAAAAAATTTTTTGCCAAAAGCGGGAATTGGTATAATTATATGATAAAATTCGTGAGAATTCCCCACACTTAGAAATGAATATTGCCTCAATATTCAAAGAACCGCGATTATGCGAAACAAAGAACGTAAAAGGAAATACTACGGCCATTATTTTAAAAGATTTTTTTTTTTTTTTTTTTTTTTTTATGAAACTTATATATATATATAACATGTGGGCATCACCCCACACTTAGGTGGTAGAAAGGGGTAAGAAGATGTAAATATGGGTGAAAACCCATATGGTGAGTCTCTCTTGTTTTGGTTCCCGAGTCGCTAGCTTGACTCGACCCGAATTCATTGGTTCATGGGAAGCAAAGTGGAAGAAACAATCTCCATCGGACTTTCATTCAAGATGTTTGGATAAACATTGAAGTACGCGAAAGTTCCACACCGACGAGATATCTGAGAAAGATGCACCCGGCTCACAAATGATAAACGAAAATGCGGGGTCAAAGATAGTGTCTTCATTCCGAAGGAGTGAAGAAGAGAGACACATCATAAGTGAGGAATGGAAGAAAGATGTTGATAACAATCAAGATCCATTCTTCATCCTCAAATGTAGACATGTCGGGAGGAAGGGTGAAGGTAGTATCATCAATAAGCAAACTCTTATGATAGAGTAAACCTTCCTCCGAGCCAATATCATCCTCAAGATCAAAATGGAAATGATCATATTCGGAGGAGATATGTCATGAGAGAGTTCACCGGAGAACTCTTCATTAAGAGAATCATTGGAAAAAGCCTCAAGCTCGGGCTTGTCCAATGTAGAGTCACTATCCACAACGGGGATAGGAGATGAAGTCGACTTAGCATGTAATGATTTGATCTTAGAAACGAGGAGATTTATATTGAACAATTGTTCACGAAGTATCTCGTCCTCAATTTCGGATCATCGAATTTCTCACTTCCTCTAAGCTAACTAGCTCGGAAGGTAGCTCCTCGACATAATCGATGTCTCCATAGGATAAAGAATCGTCAAGCAAGTACAATCGTTATCGAAATCGGAGAACATCTCGACATGATCATATGGAATGTCAAGAGGAGGAGAAGAATCATCATTAAGAGGCTCATCACACATATTATCGGAGATAACCTCGGACTCACTGGGGTTGGAAAAGGCTCTCAACACTAGGCGATTCCATTTACGGAATAGTGCTAGAAGGCTCGTCCCCATTATGAGAGAGTCTTTGGAAGCAATAAAAGGTAAGATAGGTGTGATAGCAATAGACTGAGGGAGTTGAGAAATAAGATCGTTCAATTGAGTAACACTCTCCTCGTCGTAATCATAGTATTCCCTCATTTGAATACTATCCTCATCATCATCGTCATCATATCGGATTCTTATGTTCATCTGCTGAAGCTTACACACCATTCTTTTCATTTGTAGTTTCTTTCGAATGCGTATTTCTTCAGAACTTTGTGGGAGATTACACTCCTCGTAATCATTTAGATCTTTGTGAAGGCTCGGAAGTCGATGGTGATGGAATCTGATGGGGTTGGAAATTGTCAAACCGGAGAATTGGAATTGTGAAAATTTTGATTCATCGGTTGACATTCAAAAGTCTCATGAGGACCCCATGATTCTCACAACAGAGATAATTGGGAAAATAACTTTCACCAAAGTTCGATTGTAACATGGTTCGGCTCATAGACAAGCGGGACCCGTGGTGGACAATCAAAACCGTAATGAGAATCATTCCCACAAAACTCGCATGAGTAGGATTCGTATTGAAATGTGGAGGTAGGTAGGAAAAATCGGGTGTTTCATTTGAAATGGGATCGGGATTACCGACAAACTTGTCTCGAAACCCACATTGGTACATCGCCGACAATTTCCACCGTTAAATTGACCTCCACACCGAGAACATGTCGAAAACCATGACATGAAGAATTAAGCGGATAAGAGGATAAGAGATGAAGAATTAAACAGGTTTGAGGATAAAGAAATGTAGAATCAAACAGTGCGAGGGGTAAGAGAAATAGAATCATACGGATAAGAGGAATGAGAAGAGTGTTTTGGATTTTGGATAAGAAAGTATAAACATATACTGATGGATGGTATGAACAAAGAGTGAATATCCAAATCACTAATCTGCTAGACGGAAGATAAGCCGCTGACTCCCGTGGCGGCTTAAAATTTGATCTCACAAGAAACCGTCAAGTTTTCTCACGCAAGCAAGAAACTTAAAACGACTTAAGCACGATGCAATGAAGATCGAGGAGTATAGTGTTTCCCGGTCGTTATGTCCCAATGTCTGCAATGGATCACCTCACGATAGTGATCGCGAGATTTGAACGGAAAAGGAGATTGAGAATTATTATAACTACGAAAAAAGGACATAAACTACAAGGGCTAAAAATGAAAATTAAAGGAAATTAAAAAGATAAAAAATATTAAATAAACGCTATCACTATATTTAAAGTGATGAACGTTTAAAACTTAAAAACTAAAAAACTTACGTTTAAAATAAAAATACGTAAACGTACCAAATAAAAAGTGAAATCTAAGAAATAAAAGTCCTAAAAATATGAAAATACATTTTACAATCCTAATGATAAAAGAAACTTTTAGAAAAAGAAAACTATTTTTATAACTATTTATCTAATTATTATTAATTAAAACTATTTTTAACTATTTAATAATTATCTAAAATACAAGAAATTAGGAAATAAAGCTAGAAAAATAAAATTATGAAATGGAAAAGTCTAAAATATCAAACTAGAATTTTCAAAACTATTTTTGTATTTTTCTGATTATTTTTGAATTTTTTATGAATTTTAAACTATTGAAAACTACTTAAATTATTTAAAATACAATTTTAACTAAGAAAAATATGGAAAAATACTTTTTGGCTTTTTATATTTATCTTAAACTATTAAAATTGAAAAATTATTTTTGGAACTTTTCTCAATTAAATGCAATTAGAGCTAATTAAAATGATTAAAACTATTTTTAATAATAAAAAATAGTGAACAAGAACTAAAATTATGAAAATTTCAGGGAAATTCTAAAATGACATTCTAAAGCAGGGAAAAATATAAAAACTGGACCCTATGTGGAAGATATCAAAGCTGCAGTGTAAACTAAAATGGGAATGAACAAATGAAATAAGCAAATAAGCTCTAAAGTGAGCCAACTGAAAACATAAGCTAAGGTATGCTAAAATCAATCTAAGGCAACTAATTCTAGCTAATTCTAACACCTAATGAGCAGAGAACCACTGATTTAAGCTAAACTGATATATAAGCAAAACTGAATATGACCCTACTGTTCTAGATGATGTTACGACTTATCCAATAAGCTAGAGGAAAACCACAAGTTAGGTTCTCAAGACAACCTAGCGTAGAGTCAAAACCCAAAATTGCGACTTATTAGGACAAGTAATGAAAAGTTATGGATCAAACAAAATGGCGCTGGTGATTGACCAAAGCAATGTAAGCAGGACAATGAATTGACCTCTACTGTTTGAGCTAATCTATGAGCTTATCAGACAAGCTTAAACTAAAAACAGATATTGGGTCTTAAAGACCACCTGGTGGACTACACCTGAGCCAAAAATCAGACCCTACAAACCCTTATTGAAACCTGTGCACACTCTGCAAGTTCTGCAAAACCGAGTTTGACACATTTTGACTTTTGAATCGGTTTGAAAGTTTGACTTAAGTGGATTTTAGAAGCAAATGTAGGACTAAACTTGATGTAATATGATGTAATACTACTTTATCGTGCAAGCATATCAAGTTTTATACCTATTTGAGTGATTTTGAGTAAACAGATTCCAACAGTTAAGTGATACAAGATGATTCAAATCAATTTTGACTTTTAATGAAATATGGTGTAAACTCTTGTTGAAACAATATTACTAGTGATGTTAGAGATAAATGCAAAGAAAATATTTTATCAAAACACCTCTCGAAAGCGGTTTCACAAGGCTAACCAAACACCCTTTATGTTGAGAAATGCAATCTAATTAAGTCTAAACACAAAAGCGACTTAAGCTAAGCTTCAAAACAGATTATTATACTAGATTAATGCTAATGAAACAAGAGATAACAAGACTTAATCGATTTAAGATAAATGCTACCACTCTTGCTTTTAAACTAAATATAAGATGAAAACTAGAACTTACAAGAGATCCATAGAAATTTAAGCATAGTAACAGATATCAAAACACCAACCAATAACCAAAACCATCATCAACATTAGCCCATATCCATTTCGACCGATCATGATTATGTGTTGACTTTCGTTGACCAAGGTTCAAAAGTGAGTGAAGCGAGTTGTGAGCTTATGGAAAGCTTAAACTAGTTTGAATGAGCTTGCCTGAGCTTAAACACAAGTCACTAAGAATGTTGACATAGGATTTTAAGAGTGGAAATTTCAACAGTGGGTATGTACTATGGAAATTGAACATAAACTGCAATTGATGCTTAATTAAAGTTGAGATACACTAAGAAGGTTTACTTGAGCACAAATGAACTTTAAAATACAGCTGCAAATCTAATCTAGACTAATAAAAAACTTTAAACGACATACATTATGAAAAACTAAAAACTAACTTCTTCCTTGTAGCTTCTCTTGGCTTTTTATACATCCCAAGCTTCATCTCTCCTCTCTCTGGATATTTCCCACCACTAATACTGACCATTGGATCACCCAAATCAATCTTAGCCATTTAAAGTGTTTTGGCGCCAAAATCATTTTAACCGTTTGTGAGATTGAGTGGGATTGGTATGATGCATTTAATGCATCCTTGGCTCTTAGTGTTTGGAGGGGGGGTGTAGGGATGATGATGGTGGAGGTGGAGTGTGATCAGGAGAGTTGCAGGAGTGGATATGATGAAATGGTGGGTAACCCGTGAAGAGGGAGGGAAAGGGGTTGGTCAAAGGTGTTTGACCGGTATTTTAATAACAAAGGGGGGGTCCAAAAAGGCAATTGGCAGGGGTTCAAAAGTAGTTGTGACAAGGGCCAAAGGTGTGAAGGGGTTAATAATCACAAGGACTTAACATGCAATTTCTGAAACTTCAGGGACCTGACCTGCCAAATCTCAAAGTTATTCCAAAGGACTAAAACTGACAAGCTTCAAAAGTACAGGGACCAAACTTGACAATTTCCAATTTCCAGGGGCCATTTCTGCCAATTTTCAAAGTTGGAGGACCAAACTTGTAACTTTCTCAAACTTTTTATATTTTTCACCAAAGGACTAATTTTGACAAGTTATGATTTAAAAAAGGACCTTTGATGATTTTTCTTTTGAAATTTTGACTCAGGGACTATTTTTGACAATTTTTGAAAGTTGGGGACTAAAGCGCAATTTTGCAAATTTGATATGTTTTCATCGATTTTGATATTTTGCATTTAAAACACATAAAACAACGATTTGTGATATTTTGATCATTTTGATGTGTTTCTGAGTGTTTTCAGATGATTTTGCAGTTTATTTTGTACAAAAATGATGAGTATTTAGACACTCATCAACGGTGGACCAAACCAACACAACTATTACACAACAAATATGTGAAATATCAAATACAAGATCTTTGCTACAGAAATCTTGCGGAGTGACAAATCAATCAAGGACCCCTTGCTTGGATGACTTGTAGAATGCTCGTGATCTCGCCTTAGAGAAGGACCTATATGAGGATCACAAATAGAAAGAAAGAAGAACAACTCTCTAGATCAAGTGATCTATATGTTAGAAGAGAATGAGAGTGTATGAGAGATTTAGTAAGAAGAGGGGTAAGTTAGAATGAAGAAATGGCTCTCTATTTATAGGCAAATTTCTTCATTGTTCCCACGGATCCCACGGATCCCTTCCACGAGGATCCGTCTAATGTAATCCTAGGGATCCATGGAACTCCTCTTTGCCCATGGGTTTTGGTTATGGGTCATGGGTTATGGGTTGGTCCATGGGTTATATCTAGATTCAATGTATCTAAGTATACATTGTATCAAGTCTCTTTGGGTATGGGTTAAGATCCATGGGTTATGGTCCATGGGTTATGATATTTATCCATCCTAATAAACTATTACAACAAATGCTTAATTACTACATTTTTGTATTTAAATGGCTATATGTAAATGCTTTACAAAACTAACATGTATCCTTTATAATTCACTAGTACACAAAAACACTTTTAGGAACGTTTAAAAGGGTTGTTCGGAACGTTTTACCTACCGTTCCCTATGTGACTGTTCCAAAAAAAGAAAACTTTATGGAGCGTTCTTTTAAACGTTCCCAAAAGCTTATTTTTAGGAACTGTTTTACTAATAAGCGTTCCCCAAAAGTAGTTCCATAGTAGTGCAAATATGTGATCTTTTGGAACGCGTTCCACTAAAACTGTTCCATAAACTTATTCATTTTTTGTAACACGTCTAAAATAACCGTTCCAACAATATATTTCCCACCAAATCTAAAACCAAAACCAGCAACCCATTCCCACCAAAATAATTTTTGTTCTGACCCATTTTGCAGATTTTGCGAGAAACCAAAACGACCCATTTCATGACTACTCAAATTCTTTGTTCTATTTCTGATCGACCCATAACTTATTTTGTTCCAAAACCATTTCAACCAAAGCACAAAACATATACATCAAATTTAACCAACAATCCAAAATACCAAATTTAACGATTACAACTAAAGTCGGTCTAAAGTTGATTACCCAGTTCATCCATTACAACCAAACTTTTCCAAAACTAATTAACTAGAACATACATTGTTCATACACACAAAACTACATCCACACACGAACTACCTAAATGCTTTCTTTGCATGGTTGATGATAAGTATCATAGAACGTTTTACTCATGGCTAGTACCATCTTGTTCAATAGTAACATAGGTAGTGGCTTTCTCGATATGAAGTGTGTAGGAATCATTAGTAAGAAAAAATAAGAGTTGATTATCGCCGACCAATATACTAAAATGAACCAAAATAACCCGACAATATAAGTCATTTTTTCCTTTACTGACAAAAGACAAAGTATACTTACATTATCGAAACCCTTGTTGTACGACCATAAAAAGTCGAGAATCCATTTCATGACATAGTAACCACATTCCCAAGTCTCCCTTTGTTGGTTACATCAGTAATCAAACATAAAGCATATATTTCACATATGAAAAACAAGTATACATGGCGATTATATGGGTATAAATGATTTACACGAGGAAAGTCAATCTAAATTCACTTGAGCGCCCTACGTAAACAAGTGTTGAAGTTAAAGAAATGAAGCTACGAATTGTGAATGGAATATCAACCTTAAAAATCTTACTCGTTCAACACTTTTACCACCAAGAAATCATCGGGGTCTTCTTCTTTTCTCGTCTTTATTATACGAGTCCAAAATGTATCCCTTTTAGTGGAGCGGTCAATAATAAATAACGCCAATGACCACTACACAAAAGTTTATGCCTTTTAAGCAATGCACGTATAACAAAACCATAAAACGAAAGAAAAATTAAATTTTACGTACTCTTGATGATAAGGTAACAGGAAGAATGATTTATCTTGGTGTATGAATAATGTTTTGCGGATATGAGTCACGACAAACCCACGGTCTTCTAAACATGCTTTTGACTGTAGATATGCGGGATTGAGAAATGCGGTCCTATTGTCCTTCTTCGGAAGCTCATACAAAAACCTATGTGATAATAATAAATATAATAAAAGCAATAACAATGAATAATAAATAAAAAATTGGTGTCAAGATAAATATAATAAATCACAGTTTTTATTTTGAGTTCAGTTTATCCAGTTTATTATTCGAGATCAGGTTTTACTGGAAGTGTCACATGTTTAGTTTCTTCTGCCTTTAAAAAAAAGAAAATCAGAGAACTTACATGCACGACCAATGAATTATGGCCACGTCAAGCCAATCATTTGACATCCATCCTATTAACGATTTGGCGTCGACTGGCTCCAAAAACTTCTCGTCGTACATTCCGTCAGGCGATTCAATGTTGATCGCTGCATTCGGATTCTCACGGTTCAGGAAAAGATTCGCACACAATTGAATCTCAATCGGCCTTTTCTTCAAATGCTTCATGCGGTCCATTTGGTATGAGTTATGGCTTATTTGAGACGGAGTTTTAGCTCTACAATTTGTTTCTTCATCAACCTGCACTATTAAAGCATTTGTAAATAAAATTGTGCCATACCATACCATTAAATAATTTTACTCAAGTCATCAAGGAAATCAGTTCGCTGTTAAATCAGTTCATCAACCTGCACTATTAAAGCATTTATAATATTGGTTGAGTGAGTACCATCGTTGTAAATCATTTTCATCCAAACGAGTTTTGTTGGCATTGACGGTTCGAGAGGTACCAATCGTGAGCTAAGTCAGATTTAACAAAAAGCAGTTAAATCTTAATTAAGTTTCATACAAAGTCTTATTTGATCAAAATCCATAAGCATATATATACCTTAATATATTTTGTGGCCATTGAATAAAATAGCCAAATGATTCACATAATCACTTCTTGCATCGGTTGGTACCACAACAAAACTATTCATGTAAGCTTCTTCGACCGTGTCTACTTGGACCTTGAGTAACCGGGCGCATTTGAATCCCATCTAGGATCCCATCAAGTCTTGGATATAACATAGCTTTAGCCATTTTTCCTCAATGTCACCATAGGGAACTAACAACTCACATGGAGTGGGAACACCAAACATGAAACGGTTTTGACTTGCAAACAAAAAGGTCCACACATAAAACTCGAGCATACACCATTATACGAAGCTAGGTGTGTGTTAAAGTGAGCTAGATACCATACCTCAATGCCATCAAATCTATCGAAAGATCCGCCCGAGCTTGAGGTCCCCGAGCAGACACAGTAAGCGATCCACCCGCGTTCAAGGTCGCTTGAAGTATTCAAGTCTCGCTCTATAACTTCTATTTTTCCCTCAATGGTTTCCTTATTTCTTCTTTCGTGCCATCCAAATCTTCCACTATTATCGTGTTCTTCCTTGCTCTCTTAGAGACCCTAATGCCTTTTTATTCCCAACCACATTAGATACACACACAGTTCGCCCCGAGTGCTCGGGTCCAAAACACCACTGTCGTTGGGTCTTTTCACCTTTCGTAATAAGTACCATCGATTTCATTTCTTGTTCTTTTGCCAACTGTTCATGTAAGTGATATAGTCATTAGAACATAATAGACAAACCAAAATATTTAGAACTTTATGCTATATCCCATACGAGCTTTAAGTTTGTCATAAAATTTGTTTAATCAACTCCTTTAAGCTCGTAAAATCGTTGTCGATAACACGGCAAATATGTGGAGCTTTGAACGCCTACACTCTAACTTAGCCAACTCTGGGTACCGCCTTTCTAAATCTTGCATCAGTGGCTCTAACTTTTTCTCTAACCCAACATAGCTTGTTCGTCCTAACTTAGGTCTATCTTTGTTCTTGAGTGCATTTTCCTTCGCTTTAGCACTTTTTTCCTTCACATAAGAGTAGATAAAACACTTTCAAACACTTGCAACAATAATGAAATTGTATATGAAGTATAAACATAGAGCCGAGAGTCACACAAACCAGAAATGCCGGTGAGTTTCTGATAGCAACAAACGCAGGCGAATCCTCCATATTCAAATCCTTGTACTCGAGAAGTGGGTCTTTTCCTGCTTGCGCAATATGTGTAAGGTTCGTTTTGAACTTCCTATGATGTTCATTCATCTTTCGAAGCAACACTTTCTTGTGCTCACTTGCTACATCATCACTGATATTCCAAGTCACCTGATATTTTTAGAAGCAAAACTACTAAGTACATAACACATTACATATATTAAATAGATAAAAGCACTTGTATTATGTTTAATTATCACTAATACCTTGGCCTTAAGCCACATCTGATCCTTCTCTTCCTTGGTAACTTGCTTCCAACCTTTGAGATAAGAAATACGTGCTCGCACCTCAACTCCCATCCATGAAGCGAATCTTGAGGCCGTATCACTATCCACTAATCCAAGATCATTGAATGTAACAGTATACGACTCGGCCGGGTAATTTTTCTTGCACCTTGATAAGCCTCTCTTACCTCTTTGTGACATTGTAGATATGTATACTATTAAAAATGAAAAAAAAACAATGATTAGTTGATTACCCCATGAACTGGTTTAATTAAACTTTCCACCCATAATTAAACAAACACATAATTTATAACATCATTACAATTCATGAATCGGATCTCAAAAGTAAAAGATTTATGCACAAAACAAAAAGTAAAAGATTTAACCATAAGTAATTAAATTATACGAATATAAGTAAACACAATCAAAGTCACCATCATACTACAAATAATAAGTGTGTAAAAATTACCTTAAAACCAAGAAAGAGGATAATGTGTGATTGTGTTCTTATCTTCTTTGATGTTAAAATGGTTAATTGGGATGTGAAGTTTGGTTTGGTGGCTGCTATAGTTTACACCAAAGGGTTTTTGGGGAAAAGGGAAAAGGTAAATGGGAATTGTGTAGATATGATCAAATTAAATGCGGGAAGACAAAGGCTTAGGAACGGTTTAAGTGTAATAGTTCCCGATAATTATATTTTTTTCTGTTTCGGAGACGTTTTTTGGCAAAACCGTTCTCAAAAATCGAAATATTTTGCCGCCTTTGTTAAATAAATGGCGCTTTGATTCGAACCACATTAAATAAATGGGTTGACCCGATTGACCCGAGTTAGACTTTGGACCCGAGTAACCCGACCCGAATATGCTTAGTCGGGTTCGGGTCCAGGTCGGGTCGGGATTTTTGACACCCCTAGTCATTGCAAATACAAAAGTTACATGTTCACGAAATAGTTACTACAATACAAAAGGTGCAAATACAAAAGTTACATGTTCACGAATACATAGTTACTACAATATAAAAGGTGCATGATTAGAAACGTATTACGATAATCTTGACAAATGTCATTACAAATATGTTTGAACAATAATTTATGTGAACTGAAACTTTCTTCTTAAATCTCTTGTAGCGCACAAAATGCCGACGTCTTAGCTTCAAAATCACGCACATCTGCAAAGTAATCAAAATAACGACGTCTTAGTCTATGATAGATCAAGATATATTATATTTTATAAAAAAATAGTTATATAGTATCAAACCTTCGTTTGCGACGGGGTCTATCAATCCACAAGCCTTCATCATGGTCGGATCGTAGGTATGTATTGCTTGCATTATCACCATCCATGGGGGGGGATACCAACAGAGAATGGTGGTAGCTCGTCAAAGTGATTGTATTCATCTTCGTCGACAACATCATCAACACCAAGTATACGTCGTTTACTTTGCAAGACAACATGCCATCTTGAGTTCTTTATCGGATCCTTCACAAAAAATACGTGAGTTGCTAGTTTAGCAAGAATGAATGGTTCAGATGCATAATTGTCTCTTGCAAGATCAACAAGTGTAAAACCTCGTTCATCAAGATTAAGACCTTGTTCGTTGCACACCCACTTACACTTAAACAATGGCACGGTGAATGTATTATAATCCAACTCCCAAATTTCTTGTATCACGCCATAATATGATTCTTTGACGATTCTGTTGTTTACTGTCGTTGAGGCTATTAGAGAAACTCCGCTATTCTGGTTTGTGCTCTTTTCATCTTGTGCTTTGGTGTAAAATACATAGCCATTAATTTCATATGCTTGGTATGATTTGAAGGAGTATTTTGGACCCTCACCTAATTGTTTCACAGTTTTATCAATCATTGGTTGATCATTAGTTTCCATGACCTTTTCTTTCAACCAACTTGCAAATTGCTCGTTATGCTTGGTCTTATACCATGTGGCGCTTTTTCGCGGGTGTGTCACATGTAACATTTCCATGTGTTCTACAATGTACGGAGCAATACACGTCATGTGTTGTAGGACAGCAAAATGTGCAAGTTGTAAAAGACCACTATCTGGGGTGATCGTCTTGGAGCCAATTGTCCCAACCCCTAAAGTCTTCCTCATGGCGAGAGCGGAATGCCAATATTGTCAATACCTTTCAAGTAGTCTCAGGCAAAATTCAACCACCTCCTCGGTAGCATATCCTTCAACAATACTAGCCTCGGGCGATACTGCTTTCGTACATTCTTCTTTAAGACACCCATATATCTCTCAAAGGGTACATGTAGCGTGAAATCTGAGGCCACAAGCCTTAATTTCTCCTACAATATGAGATACCAAGTGAACCATGACATCGAAAATGATGGCGGAAAATACATCTCTAGTTCGCAAAGTGTAAGGACAATATCTCTTTGCCATGAATCCAACACCTCGGGATCTATCACTTTCAAGTGTATCATGTTAAAAACAAGCACAACTTGGTGATTGTTTGTCTGATGTGATCTGGCAGTAAGCCGCGAATTGCAATAGGAAGCATGTGTGTCATTAAAACATGACAATCGTGTGACTTCATACCAAGGATCTTACAGTCTTTAACGGACACCAACTTCTTAATATTTGCAGAATAACTAGAGGGAACCTTGATATCATGTAAGCATTGACATAATTGCGTTTTTTCTGCTTTAGACATTGTATAACACGCCGGCGGTAAGTAAGTGCGTTTTTTATCATTCTCAACAGGAGCAAGCTCTAATCGTATTCCCATTTCGACCATGTCTTTTCGAACATTAACCCCATCCTTTGTTTTACCAGCAATATTTAACAGCAATGCTATCAAGCTTTCAAGAACATTTTTCTCGATATGCATCACGTCAAGGCAATGTCGGACTTCCAAGTGAATCCAATAAGGTAATTCCCAAAATATTGACTTTTTTTTCCAAATTCCTTTCTCGAGTGGACTTCCTTTTCCAAACTTAATCTTTAGATTTTTAACCCGAGAATATGCTAAACGTCCATTAAATCGTGTCCTTACCTTTCGTGGCTCGACTTTACCGTTAAACTCCTTTGTTTTTCTACGATACACATGATTAGTCGGAAGCAATCTTCGATGACCCATGAACACGTGTTTTTTGCAATTGGGTAACCTGGTCGAATCGGTATCATCTTCACACACCGGACAAGCTAATTTACCTTTTGTACTGTATCCTGACAGATTGCCGTATGCCGGAAAATCATTTATGGTGCAAAAAATCATAGCTCTCAATCTAAACATCTCCTTCTTGTACGCATCATACACATCAACACCCGGCTGCCACAAAGTTTTCATGTCATCGATTAATGGAGCCAAGTAAACATCAATATCATTGCCAGGTTGTTTCGGACCTTGAATCAATAATGACATCATAAGGTTACGTTTCATGCATAACCATGGTGGAAGGTTGTAGATGCATAAAACAACCGGCCAAGCATCTTTGTGACATTGCTCATATTTCCAAACGGATTTATTCCATCTGAACTAAGACCAAACCTTAGATTTCTAACTTCATTACCAAACTCCTCAAACATATTATCAATCTTTCTCCATTGAGGTGAGTCAGCCACATGTCTCAATTTTCCATCCTTTTTGCGTTCATCATTATGCCAACGCAATAACTTAGCATCTTTTTCAATGGAAAATAATCTTTCAAGTCTTGGAGTGATTGGCAAATACCACAACAATTTAGCGGGGGGGCCATTTTTTGTAACATCATCATTTTCATATGTTTCTTTTTTATGTTTATACCTTGATGCACCACAAGTAACACATTCGTGTAGATCTGCGTACTCTTTTCTATACAATATACAATCATTCGGACATGCATGTATTCTTTCAATTTCTAATCCCATTGGACACATTAGCTTTTTGGCTTGGTACAACGAAACAGGTATCCCATTATCTTTCGGATGCGAATCATGCAAAAATTCTAATAAGCGTGTGAAACTACTATCACTCCAACCACTATCCGCTTTTAAGTTTAACAACTTCAAGACGAAATCTAGTACGGAAAATTTTGTACAACCAGGATATAATTCTTTTTCTGATTCTTGAAATAATTTTTGCAACTTTTCTTGTTCATCGTCACCAACACTACGCTCCAAATTATGGAACATTTGACTTAAATCTTCATGGTCGTTATTACTATATGAACTAGTACCTTGATCATGGTCGTTATTACTACATGAACTAGTACCTTGATTATCATTCGACACAGAAACAAAAACACTATTATCAGTTAGTAATTCACCATGTTGTGACCAACACGTATACTTATACATAAAACCACGTTTAATCAAATGCCCCTCGATTACACTAGTATTGTTAAATTTACACACGTTTTTACAATCTTTACAAGGACACCAAATGTATCGAACTCCACTACTCGCCCGATTAGCCTCAGCAAATGCAAGAAAAGTTTCCACACCCTTTACATATTCAGGGGTAGAACGTGAAATATCGTACATCCAATTTTGGCGATCCATCTGAAATACAAAAAAATATATTCATGAAATACACATAAATACAACAAATATGGTCACGGTGTGTCTCTAACCCACTTTTTGAATACCTTGCTTCATATGTGTATACGTTTTAACGAGTTCACTAATTAAGAAAAATTCGGCAGCATTTCCCTTCAACTCCCCAAGCATGCGTACGAAACGCAAACCCGAAGGAGTAAAAGAGAAATGTTTACCAAATTTTCCTTAAAGAGTAAACCCGTTAAATCATATACACATCCTAGATGAAACAAAATATTCAAAAAGCAGTCCCAAAAATGGGGACTTTCCAAAATTAATCTCTATTAGATTAATTTTGGACGAGTATGAATCTTATGGCATATTATTTACAAAAATAATGATTGCTAGAAACACATAAATATTAGTATAAGTGCAAACAATCTATATAAACGAGCCTACTACACTTAATGTGAGAGTTATTGTTATTTACCTTAAAAGAGAACTTGAAGCATTAATGATGGTAGTGTTAGTTAATGATGTTGGTATTGCAATTTAATGTCGGAGGAAGTAAATGAGACCGTGCAGCTCCGTGTGATTTGGTAGTGAAGAAGTGAAAGGGATTTAGCCGACCGTTGGAGGGAGTAAATGAGATTTTGTTGTTTGCTGTGATAATTTGGTGTGGTGAAAAAGTGAAGAGAACTAGCCGTTGGATTGTATTCAAAATGAAACTTTTAGGAATGGTTTTTAATAAACCGTTCGAAAAGTTACGAGTTTTTTGAGAGTCGTTTGTTTTGGAATGGTTTTGAATTAAGCGTTCCAATAAAAAGCAAATTATTGGAACAATTTTAACCATAAACGTTCCAAAAATATCTATTGGAACACTTTTTAAAGAAACGTTCCTAATTGTTTTATTTTGGAACGTTTGTCGGCTTTTCTTGGTTTGCTTGGTTCTTTTTGGAACATTTTATTATATAATCGTTCTTAAAGGGCAACAAAATGAAATTTTCTGTAGTAGTGATTGTACTTAAGATAACATTATATTTGTTATCAACAAAACACAAAGAGATCGCAAAATATTAATAAACGGTTTTTACGGTTTATTTGTTTTAACAATCTCCCCATTTTTGTTGATGACAAAACATAATGTTGTGATGAGTAAAACTTAAGAATAGATGTAAGTTTTGAAAGCCCTAAGTTTTACTTCTTCTCCCCCTTTTTGTCGAAACAAAAAGTTAACCCTTGGAAGAAATAAACAAACTTCTAACTCCCCCTTGACGGTAGCTCCCCTTGTTTGGGGCGTCAAGTGAAGAAAAATAAAATCCTACAAAAGAAAGGTTAGTAACATGCTTATATAATCTTGTGGTTGCCGAGAATCAAGATTGGGAGCCAAGGTATGTAAACAAGGCCTTGTAATAAAACAACAAATTGTAGTGGTATGTATGCCACTTACAAGCATGTAAAAATAAGAACAAGACTTGTTCTTGAAAATGACTTCAAAATAATACTTAAAAGTAGAAAAGTAGTAGTAGTGATTCCTTCCATGCTTGCATAAGGTTATGGATGGAGGTTTTGATGAGTAATGGTATTGATGCGATCAAGGATGAGGTTGAGTATGAAACGATTTCTTCCCTAACTTCTATTGCAATTTCCCTAGTGGATTGGCAATGTTCACAATGTAAATGATGTGGGTGATGAGTGCGGAAGTTTTCCGGGTTGTTTTGATTTGAGTAATGCGGAAGTTGTGGTGGAAAAATAGGAAAATATGGATCAATATCCGGAATGTTAGTAAATGGTGGTGAAAAAGAACCTAGATGTTCTTGTGATGTGATGGGAGCTAATGGTGGTGATGTTTCAAGATCTTGAAACATTGTATTTGGGGATGTGGGGGGTGTTGAAAAGACTAATTCTTTTTCTTTAGGTTGATTAGATATTGTTGGAGTCTTAAGGAGTTCCAAAAGAGTTATTTTAGGTGGTGATGAAGTTGGTGTACTTGTTGGTGATGAGGGTGGTGCTATAATGGAAGCATCTTGTGGTGAGTTATTTGTTGAGGAAGAATCATTTGAGGTTGGTTTTGCTAAACAACAAGATCGGATACTAATCCGTGCGGATATCCTAGCATTTGATTGTGGTATTTTGGATGGTGGAAGTACAAAGGTTTGGATATCATGATTGTTTGTATTAGATGATTCTCCTAAAGGGTTTTTGGATGACATGATGAAGTGTGTTTGTGAGAAGGAGATGGAGTATGCAAGCTGATGAGTGTCTAAATACTCATCATTTTTGTACAAAATAAACTGCAAAATCATCTGAAAACACTCAGAAACACATCAAAATGATCAAAATATCACAAATCGGTGTTTTATGTGTTTTAAATGCAAAATATCAAAATCGATGAAAAACATATCAAATTTGCAAAATTGCGCTTTAGTCCCCAAGTTTCAAAAGTTGTCAAAAAGCAGTCCCTCGAGCACATAATTTCAAAGTAAAGTCACCAAAGGTCCTTTTAAAATCAAAAGTTGTCAAATTTAGTCCTTTGGTGAAAAATATAAAAAGTTTGAGAAAATTGCAAATTGGTCCTTCAACTTTCAAAATTGGCAGAATTGGTCCCTGGAAAATGTGAAAATGTCAACTTTGGTCCTTGAACTTTTGATACTTGTCAATTTTAGCCCTTGCATCAACTTTGCAGATTGGCGCTTCTAGTCCCTACAGTTTCGAAATGGCAACTTAGGCCCTCGATTATTAACCTATTATTAACCTTGGCCCTTGTCATAGTTCATTTGACCACCTTGCGCTTTTGGACCCCGCCATTTGGACCCCTATTATTAATATCCCATCAAATGCCTGTTGACTCACCTTTTCCCTCCCACTTCACGGATACACCATTTTCATCATCACAATCCTGCTAATCCTCTGCTACACTCAAGCCCTCCTCACCTTATCACAAACCTTGTCCCCTCCTCATCATCCTACCTACCTCCACCCCCCACCTAGTTGCTAGTTTCCAACCCACAGGTTAAAATCAAGTTTGGCGCCAAAAACACAAGGAATGGCCAAGATGACTTGTAGTGATCCAATGGCCAAAAACACATCTGGGATTAGCTTAGAGAGAGAAAGAGATGCAGTTGGGTATAAAAAGGAGGCAAGAGGAGATGAGGAGGGCAGTAGTTAGTTATATAAAATTTTCTTAATGTCGTTTTTAAGCTTAACATGTATTAACTAGTTCTCATTTGTATTTTTCAGTTTATTTGTATCAAACAAAGGCATTCAAGTGATTTGCAACTCTGTTTAAGTTTTAATTCAAGTTAATGTTCATTTTCATCTTTTAAGCTCACTGTTGAAATTTCAACTCTCAAATTCCTGTGTCAAAGATGTTAGAAGCTTATTTATAAGCTTAAACAAGCTTATGATAGCTTATTAAAGCTTCCTACAAGCTCATATTACAATTTTAAGCAGTTTTATCCCATGGTCAATGAAAGTCAATCTTGGACTCTATGTGAAATGGAAGCTGATATGGGATGTTGCAGTGGTGTAAATGGGTTGGATTAGGCTTAATTAGGATAGAATTGTGCGGTTTTAGCTTGCTACACAAGCTGGACTGATGTGAGTTCATATTTCACTTTTCATCTTCAAGCATTCTCGCATTTTACACTTGTATGAATATCTCGTGATTACCATTAGTCTAAATTAGTATATTTAGTTGTATTTAAGGTATTTAAGTTTAGCTTGATCATTAGTCTTAAGCGGTTTAGTAGTTTAAGTATTTTTAGTTGTATATCAAGATATTAAAAGGGGTGTTTGGAATTAATGATTGATCCGTCTTCAAGTCTTGTTCGGTGTTTAACTTTTGTTAGTTCATGTTTATTAAACTTTTTGAGCACATTTGAGTCAATATCTTGTGTCTGCTAACACCCAAAGTCAAAAATCATCAAATCTGTCTTAAGCTTGTCCATTGTTGGAATTTTGAAAGGCAAACCACTTGTTTTGTGTTCAAAGACATAGATATATATTGCGATAGTCTCATTTCATGTATTCATATTATTTCAGTCAACAAATCATGATCAAATCTCATTTTGGTCAACTTTTACAATTGCTTAAAAGTCAAATGGCAAAATCTCGCCACAAAATAGGAGGAATTTTATTGAACTCATTTCTTAGCCAATTTCTATGAAACTTGTAGTTTTAGAGAGCCCTCTTGGTCTATTTTCTTATGTCCAATTTCTTACATTTTGTGAATTTTGTTTAAGCTTCAAATTTGTTGTTCAATAAGGCATAAATGCCCATGAAGGGACTGTTGCTGCATGTGTTTATGCAGTGTTTTGAAAGGTCTCGCAGTGTTTCATTTTGGCTCACCTAGGTCTGTAATTTAGTTTACAAGGTCTCAACCAGGTCTAGTGTAGATCCCAAGTTCTGGTTTTAGGTTTTAGCTTATTGGTGTGCTTATTTCTTTGTTCAAAATAGCCCCCCAGTTACTGATTTAGCATATAAGCTCACAACATCAAATATGTTGAGCTTGTTGTTTCAGAGGGTTGGGCTTGTTGAATCTTGTTTCATTTTAGTTCTTTTAGCTTATTTAAGTTCCTGTTTTGGTCTGGTGCTTATTGGTTTCCATTTGCTTATTGGAAGTGTTTATTTTTAAGCTCATTCCACATCAGTTCCTGATTCCTCCACATAGCACCTTGTTTTTATATTTTTCCTTTATTCCTTATATTATTTTAGACTTTTCCTGAAACTTTCAGATTTTTCCAAGTTGTTTTGCTATTTTTCTTAATTTAAATTTGTTTTTAAGCATTTTTAATTAGCTTTAAATACAATTAATTAAGAAAAGGTTCAAAAAAATAATTTTTCATTTTTATTAAGTTTAGATAAATATAAAAAGCAAAAAAACTATTTTTCCATATTTTTCTTAGTTAAATTTGTATTTTTAAATAATTTAAGTAGTTTTTAATAGTTTAAAATTCATAAAAAATAGAAAAATAATCATAAAAATACAAAAATAGTTTTGAAAAGTCTATTTTGATATTTTAGACTTTTCTAAGTCTTAATTTTATTTTTCTAGCTTTGTTTCCTAATTTCTTGTATTTTAGATAATTATTTAATAGTTAAAAATAGTTTTTAATTAATAATAATTAGATAATTAGTTATAAAAATAATTTTCTTTTTCTAAAAGTTTCTTATATCATTAGGTTTGTAAAATGTATTTTCATATTTTTAGGACTTTTATTTCTTAGATTTCACTTTTTATTTTGTACGTTTACGTATTTTTATTTTAAACGTAAGTTTTTAGTTTTAATTTTTAAACGTTCATCATTTTAAAAATAGTGATAGCGTTTATTTAATAGATTTTATCTTTTTAACTTTCTTTAATTTGCATTTAAGCCGTTTTAATTTGTTGGCTTTTCCTGTAGTTATAATAATCCAAATTCTCCTTTCCCGTTCAAATCTCGCGATCACTAAACGTTTGATAATCCATTGCATAGCTCGCTGGGACATAACGACCCGGGGAAACACTATACTCCTCAGATCTTCATTGCATTCGTGCTTAAGCAGTTTTAAGCTGGTTACGGTCCGCCATTCACAAGTGGCGGGCTTGTGTGATTTAGCTTGACTGTTTGGCACGATCAAATTTTTGGCGCCACGGGGAGTCAGGTCTTGATTATTCTACGCTTAGCGATTAGTAATTTGGATATTCACTCTTTGTTCATACCATCCATCTCAGATATGTTTATATTTTCTTATCCAAAATACCAAAATACTCTTCTCATTCCTCTTATTCGTTGATTCTATTTCTCTTACCCTCTTTTGCCGCTTAATTCTATTCTTCGTATCCTCTCAACCATTTGATTCTCTTCTTAATCCTCTATATGTTTAATTCTTATGTCGACATTCGTCAACTTCATCGTCGAAATGTGTGTGAGCGGTGTGGAGGGCCTAGTTCAAGCGAATTTTGCAATTCGTGCGAATTATCCATCAAAAATTCTTTTCAAAGTTATTTCGACCACCCGCCACAACCTGAAATACATTCTAATCTTGACAAACCAGTTCAAACGTCGGAGCTACCCCAAGCACCCAACGAGGATTACGAGGACACTTTCTTTGAAGATAGAGCCCGTAATCTAATCGAACAAATTCAAGCCGACGAAAACAGGTCGAGAATTAGAATTGATTACGATGAACCCGTTCAAACACCGGTGACTAGCAAGAATGACTTGCCTAATCTTCACGTTTCTCAAGAACCAGAACCGGAGACCATAACGGAAGTGGTGGAAATTGCTAGCTCTCAGAGCACACCACTTGTCCCACCTCCGGATTTTTCAAAATGTTCTTCGAGACTTGATAGTCATTCAGATCACCATGTTGGTTTTGATGATTCTTTGAATAAACTGATTCCTCTTCATAATTCTCAAATGCAATCGTTTATTCCTTGTGTCGGTTGTGGTGAGCCTCTCTTTGGTTCACCACATCGTTGGTGTACGTGTGTACAATGTGGTAATGATATTCATAATGGAGTTGTTTATTTTGTGGTTCGAGGAATTCATTTGATTATGATCCTAATCGAACTCATTTAACGACTCCTCAAACTTTTCCAATTACCCACCACACCCGACTATTCTTCATACAATCAAGATATCTTGTGAATTTTGTGGAGGTCCTCACCTAGGATTTGAGTGTCAATCCGAAACACGTTTGTCTATGAACAGTTTTCGGTGATGCTCGTAACTTTGGTTATGACCAAAATCCATATAATTCACCATCCGGACTCACCAAGATATTCTTGTTGTGAACTGTGGAGGTCCCCACTTCACTCGATTGTCAAATAGGAACCCAGTTCCTTGTAACAATCATGACTCTCAGATTTGAAAATTTCCAACCTCCACAACATTATACGGTTCAAACTCCACCTGAGCCGTTGTCTCATGAAATCTCCCAAGATCTTGAAACCGCAATGAAAACACTTGAGGATATGATGAGTAACTTTAAGAATCAAGTGAGTGGTGAAAAGACCATTTGAGAATTGCTAGCCGAAGAGCGAGAGGCCCGCCAATCTAAGGAGGAATTATTAGTCCTAGAGCATGCAGCTCTAAGACGTTCCCAATTTCTTAAGGCCGCTCTGTATGATGATGACGAGGAGGGTTTTTATCCTTTTAGAGATAATATTTCTCAACTCCTCGGTCGGTTGATATCCCAAAGAATGAGATTTCATCTCAAACAAGCGCTATCACACCAAGCTCCCACTCACTCTCCGAACATGGGGACGAGCATCTTGACACTGTTCTGAAAAGGAATCGGACGAATTCATAAAGTCTAGTGTTGAGAACCTTGTCCCAATCCCGAGAGAGTCACAGGAACTTTGACCATATGTGTGATTCTCCTTCACCTCTTGAGTGTTCCAATGATCATTTGGAAACTTTCTCCGATTTTAGCGACGATTGTGCTTCCTTTGGAAACATCGAGTACGTTGAGGCATCACTTCCACAACTGGTGTCGACCTCTTCTTGAGGAGTTCTCCGTGAACTCACTCACATCAATCCACTCTTTGATTTCAAGCCGATCCGGGAGAGACCGAAAGTCTCCTTGATAATGATCGCTCACTCACTTCTTATCCCAACAATCCAAATGAGAATGTTGATCACTTTGTTCCCGAAACATTCAAAGCTACTTTCACCAATCCTCTGTTTGAATTCGACTCAATTCACTTCAATTCGAGAATCCACTTTTGATACTCGATTGAGGATAGTGATGAGCCCACAATGGAACAAGAGTTCAAAATTTCACCGAATGATTCTATTCATGAAGAGTTCTCCGGTGAACTCTCTCACGACATATCTCCTCCGGAACATGATCATTTCTATTTTGATCTTGAGGATGATATTAGCTCGGAGGAAGGTGTACTCTATCATACGAGTTTGCTTATTGATAATACTACCCTCACCCTTCCTCCCGATACGTCTACATTTGAGGATGAAGAATGGATCTTGATTGTTATCAAGACCTTTCTTCCTTTCCTCAAATATCTTGTGATTTCCCTTCATCTTCACTCCTTCGGGAATGAAGACACTATCTTTGACCCCGGCATTTTCATTTATCATCTTTGAGCCGGTTCTATGTTTATCTCATCGGTGTGGAACTTTCACGTGCTTCAAATGTTTGTCCAAAACATCTTGATTGAAAGTCCGATGGAGAT